>JAKSYS010000265.1:0-75971 GCA_022925895.1 Fragilaria crotonensis
GTCTGCAGGTCCTGTCCCTTCTGGTCGGAAACGAACGTCGTCCACTCTGATCACTGATGTCGTCCGTCGGCTTCCGACATCGGAATATTCGCACGACCTCATGGCGAAAAAGAACGCGACCACCACAAGTTGTCCAATAGCGATGTCCGTCTCGTTTCTTGCCCAGGATCGAACCTTTCGAATCACCTCTAACGGCAGCGCCTGCTGTGGGGTAGGTCCTGGGTCCTCGTCGGCGTAACGTTTCAGTTGTAAAGCCAGAAGGGGGTCGAGTCGTCCGGCGGCGTCGTGGATTGGGCTCTCAAATTTGTTAAGCCTGAAGGCCTGAGCCACACCGTCGAGGGTGGCACGAATGGAACCGGACAAGGGTCCATTGCCAGCTTCCTGAGGTTGTCGGGAGCGAAGCCGTCCGTCCCGAAGGGCGGCGGCGAAGCAGGCGAACGTTTCTGCTTTCGCTTCTCGTCCGAGTCCTTGGAGAAAAGGCTCCCTCCCGACTCCGTCGATTCGTCCGAGGAATCTTTCGTAACAGCGCCAGCTGCTATCGCGCTTGGCACGGGTTGAGTCGGCAAGAGCTGCGTTTTGGGCAGCAGCTGCAGCCAGCCTCAATCTGCGAAATAAGGGCTGGCCGCAAAGGGATGATCCTGAAGTTCTGTGGAACAAACGGTGAGCAGTTTTTCGTGATCAAGTCTGTCAGTGCCGCGTCGTCTAGAGCGAAATCTCGGGAGAGCATGTCCGCCACCTTGTTCTCTTTCCGGGGAACCACTGCGTGGTGGTCTATCTCGTGCGTGAGGCAGAAATCAGCGAACGCTCGGGCTATCGTCAGGTGAAGCGGACAATCGTCGTTGAAGTTCGACTTAGCAAGCCATCCCGCTGCTGAGGTGCTGTCTCCTGACTGAGCAGAACGTCTTCGTCCGTCCACGCGGCCCCTTCGTGGAATTCCACGATCATCCCCACAAAGGCAGCAAGGAACTCGAGAGTGTTTAGGGTCGCTCGCCCCAGCAGGTGCTCTGGTAGCTGATATCGCCACGCCAGGCCGCTCTTGAGGCAGTAGCCTCCGATGCCTTGTGGGCATGCGTCCACCCTCACTATGCGCGTCGGCCACCGGCAAACCAGCCTGTTGATCGAGATACCTCGCGACGCCTTCTGAAGGAAAGCCTTCCACAGAATCAGGTCGTCCAGTTGGGGTTTGGTCAGTCTCGCCTTCCCGGCCTGCTTCGAACGCTCGCAGGCCTTGTATAGCCTTCCCATAAAGTGTCTTGCGTAAGGGATGACGTAGGCGGCGTGGCTAAAACGTCCGAGGGTCGTCTCTAGGTCTCGTCGTCACGAAGGCATGTCTGTGCGTCAGCATCCTGTCAACGGCTTGCGTCCAGCTCATGTGCTTATCGTGAGGCAGTGCGACGACGAAGCGGCGTGTGTCCACGATCCATCCGAGGATCATCTTCCTCTCGGATGGTTTGGCCTCGGCCAGGAACTTTGGGATCGCAAGGATATCGTCTCTGGGAAAAGTCTCCTTAACCTCGGGGTCGCAAGGCCTCCCGACCAGGTGGAGCGCCAGCGGGATCGCGGCAGCGCTCTTTTCTGCGTCGCGGGGGTTGAAGGCCCCAAAAATGTCGTCCAGGTAGCAGTCGAAGCGAGGGAGGTCGTCGTAGGGTGGATAGTTCACTGCGAAGTAGTCCGCCTTGCCGAAAACACTCATTTTGTCGACCGACCCTTTGTCATTGTCCACTGCCCCTTCGGTGTCCAGGAGGTGCTGGTGCGGCGAGTGGTAGACGCTCGGATCCCAGTCGTCCCTGCGGACAAGGTCGTTTGCCAAGTCCGTGATCATCTCCGACACGTCGCTCCATTGCGATGGGTTTGGCGCTCCACCGAACGTCATCCTCAGCGCCACTAACAGCAGGTCGTCGATACTCGTGCAGGACTTCATGGCTGTGGCTGCTTTGAGATGGATTCGTCTGTAGGCGGATTTGCAGTCGACCCGTCATCCAGATAGGCTCGTCTGGCCATAGTTGGCGCAGGAACGAGATGTGGTACATGAGTCTGCTGAATGCTTTTCCGAAACGTGCTTCTGTCAGTTGGGATGTGTCCACGCGTTCATTTACGCTTCGTCCTGCCACTCCGCTCGGGCTGAATGACTGGTCATGTGTCAGTCGGAGTTCTCTATTGAATTTCCTTTCTCGTCGATCGACGTCTGCGCGACCATCCCCAGAGCGCGACCTCGCATCCCTTGATCTCTAAGGCGGCTTCGCGGCAGTGGTAGCTGCCAACCCCTTGAGCTTCGTCCTTCAGCATGGATATCAACTTTGCCTCGTGGCCTCGGGCCGATTTGTGATTGCCGCGAGCTAAGTTGGCGCGCACGTCCGCGAGGCGGTCAGAATCCGAGATCTCGCGAAGCGGAACTCGGCCCCTTCGGAGATGCGCTCCTGAAAACGCGGCCAGAGGGGTGGGCGGACAGGAGCGGGGCGAAGTTCGGTGGGGCGAAACTCGGATCCCGGCGTCAGGGCGCTGAACGGCTGGGCCCGAAGGGCGGCGTCGAGGTCGAGGCGTACCGTTTGAGCACCGCGAGGTTGTGGCGGGCGGCGTCGTGCGTCCAGTCGAAGCGAAACTCCGTCGCGTGGGTGCGCGGTTGGCCGGAGTGCAAAATAGTGGCAAGGGCATCGGCCAGGCGTGGTTCGGGAGTCGTGGGAACGGCGAGTCGACGTTCGGGAGCAGGATCGTCGGCAATGGCACCAACGATGGGAACTTACCGGGAAGCGGGCGTGGCGTGTCTGCGAGGGCTGATGTCGGCGCGTCGTGGGCGTCTCCGGGCGACAATGCGCGCGCCACGGAGTGGTCGGTCGGTGGCGAGTCGAGGGCGGAGCGTAGCGCTCAGGCCCGACTTCGTTTCGTGACGGGTCGTCGCGGGCTGGCGAGAGATGCGGGGCGTCGGCGACGTGGCGGGGCGAAGGTTCGTGCGCGTGGGTTCCCGCGGGACTGTCTCGGGCGGCAGATTCCGATAAAGTCCGGGGCGTCCTACGTGGCGTCTGTTGTGGAACTCGGCCGTCGACCGTTCCTGGTCGAACGCCCATTGCGACGGCTGTGCGACGAAGGCGGGCTGGAAGTAAGCAGATGCAGAGGGTCCTAATTTTGTTTTCTTGCTGGGCGGCGTCGCGTCGGACGAGGGGCGGCGCATGCGCGCCCGGCACTGCTCTATCCACGCTCGTACGGCGGTCGTCTGTTCGGTCGTGAGGGCGACGTGCGAGGCTCAAGAAACAGCTCTTGACGCACTTCCCGTTTAGGTGCCACCTGCAGCACATGTTCGGGATCGGTCCACTTCGGACGTGATCGAGGAACACCTGCCAAGTGTCGTTCGCGTCTCTCGGGAAAAGGTCCTGCTGTGGGTTTGTGACTGCGTCCGCGGGTTGCCCGCGACGTCCGGCTCGAGCGCTCCCGGCGGCGGCTACAGGCTGCGAGTCGCCCTTTTGGTCGACTCCACGTCCCAGCCGCTCCTTGAGGAAGTCGCAGGCCGGGAAGACAAAGCGCCGTCCTCCAACTGCTGCCGGGTGGACCTGAATTCTAGGAGTGCTGGGTTGATCTCGTCCTCGTGTTCGACTCCAGCGCAGAGAACTAGGTATTGTTGCATGCGTTTTCGATGAACCAACCTAACCTGCACGCGGCTGAGGGTCAGCGTGCGCTAGCTGGCGAGCGTCGCCAGTGTGGAGCCGACCGCCCTGGTCAGGAAACGGCTCCACTCGTCCAACATGTGTGAGCGGGGAATTGGCTCCGAAAGGAGCTCCAGCACTCCGCTCATGTTCTCGATAAGCCGCGCGAGTTCGTGAAAATCTTTCGGCACCGTGAAGTTGAGTTTTGTCATGCTCTTGATGTCCTTCTCGAGAAGCCCGTGGTCGTGTCGGTCGTCTTGAGTTGCATTTGCACAAGGGTGCTGGCGTGATCAGAGGCTTCTCGCCCGATCGCTGCTGCTCGGGCGAACGTCTGGGGACCGCAACAGAAGAGGCTGAAGGCCCCTGGCCGGTCAGGTGTGTCGGCCGTGAAAGAAGCGGTGCGGATTGCGGCGCAGAAGCCCATGGGAATGAACGCGTCTCGACCTTTGGTGTTCCTCAAGAAGTGGTGGATGTGGTTTTGTACGTAGGCCACGTTGCTAAGCGTCAGGATGTCCGAGAAAGACTGGACCGGGCGGCTGCGAATCATCCTGTCGGCGTCCTTTCGGACACGAAAAGGACCATTCGTTTCGTCGACGGCGGGAAAGAGTCAAAGCCTGTCTTCGACGTTTGGGGGACGAGGTCGCTGCGTTTGCTGCCTGTCGCTCCAGTAACGTTGACAGGTTTCGAATGGCGTCCTCTGTGCGTCCTGGCGTGCTGGCATGGTCGTCCGTCCGAATGAGGCTCCTAGCTCTGACCGCCAGATGCTTGAGGTGTAGCGATTTCGCCCATTCGTCCGATCGTTTGAGTATGCGTTTGATGCCGCCACCCCTCGCTTTGTCGGTCCCGGGGTCCTCGAGTTTACCGCTACGCTGAGGACCCACCGCGGGATGTAGAGGCTGCCTCCGCGCGGATGGTTGCTCTGGACGGGTCTGGGTCCTCGCTCGCTCTCTGTTTAATGGCGTTGACGATCAGTAGGGCGAGCTCCTCTGGCGCGGTGACGTAAGTGTCCATGATGGCGGCTGCGATGAAGGCCGGCACCGGGACGGTGGGCTTCATCGTGAACCCGACGACCGTGACGTCGTCTGTGTCGTCCTCGCTCGCTTCGACTGGCTTTGTCGCTTCGTCGTTCGGGTTCCGCTTGTGAGCTCTGGGTCTTGTGTTGTGTTGTGGTCGTGGGTCGGTGCACGCCGTCTGGGCTCGTGGTTCGTCTGTCTGATGGCGACCGCCCGTCCGTCCGATCTTCGGACATGCCAAGGAAGGCTCGACCAACAGGAGTGCCTTCCAAGTTTACGACCAGTATGGTAATACGTCCGATTTTCGCAGTCACACTTCCGACGCCCACGCGTCGTCAAGCGCAGCCACCAGCACACGAAAAGGCTTCGAAGATCGTGAGCGTCGCAGCGACCAGCGACGACGTCCATCTTGGCAAAAAGTACAGGATTTCTCGTTCGTAGGACATCGCCCATCGCCCATCGCCCATCGCCCATCGCCCACAACTGTGCTTTCTGAACGCTCGTCCACCGGTCGTAGCATCCAGATGATAATCGGATTCACAGTCCTCTTTACTTCCATTTTCGACGAGCCTCGCTCCTTCGATTTGTGGCCGGATAGCATGTCGCTCGATTCTCCACGTCTTTTCCTAGAGAACGCACGTCGCCGCCACGCAGTCATGCTCTTCACAATTGACCCGTTTGCTGACTTGAAGCGAGATTGAGTATCCTGCCGCAAGGGTCAAGGAGGAGGCGCTGGCGAACTTGCTGCTGGTGCTATCTTGGGTGGTCTCATCTTGGGACTGTTTGGGGCACTTTGCGCACAGCTGGTGCTCATTGGGTCAGAAGAATGCCGCTGACCGAGCACGACAAGAGGAAATGGAACGATTGGGAATTACGCAGGATATGCTTTGATGCAGCCCAAGAAATCGGATTGGCGTTGAGCAGAGTATTGAAGGCCTTCAAGCCTCTCGCAATTCCTTGAATCACTTCAGCATTTTGCTCGACGACTGGAGCAAAGCATGGAAGAAACATACGAGAAAGCTAAACGTGAAATCTGCAGCGGGTAACGAGGGCGAGGCACTGGTGCCATTGCTGGAGAAGCAACGTATAGAAAATTAGTTGCCACTCAAAGCTTGCGCTGAAGAAAAGTGCCGATACTCAAATGGAACGCAATGTTGGCGCATTAGAAGAACGAGCCATGGATATGGAGACTTTTGCGACGAACTGTCGGCGCCACAACGATTCAGAATACTGCTTTGCATCAATTTTCAGTCAAAGAAGGGGATCCTTTGATGCAAAAGTTTCGTGACATTGGTATCGATTAAGGCGGTCGCGTTGTACTCCGAGTACGCCTTCGACAAGCGTAACATTGTAGCTCTCCTGGGTCCTTCAGTATCAATGCAGTTGCAAATCGATGAGTGATATAAGTTATCACATCATGAAGGAGTGTTCAACGAGTCTCAGAGCTCTGAGTACTCCTGTAGCTTGTAGCTGTACCGAGCATTGCGGTTGTCACCATGCCGCCATTGTACCATCCCTGCCCAGAATTACGACTAAATTAGGAGTACACATCACCGATAGTATGTTGTGTGTTTTGTGTCGTGGTGCTCACACCACTTACAACTGCATTGAACCAACAATTCAACGAATGCTTTGTGCTTGACTTAAATCCTCTTACGGCATGCAGTCCTTCCGCCTACCGTCGTGATTGTTTGGGAATTCATCCCAAACTGGAAGACAACGGTGTCTGGTGTCGCATGGTATGAAGTCTCCATCTGTTGTGGGTTCAACCTCACACCTGAACAAAGATATGATTCATCAAGGTTCACGTGCTATAAGGTCCCTTTGCTGCTAGCCATTTGAGGAGGTCTTGGGCATTCTGGGGCAAAGATGTTGCACATCACAAGCTGACACACAGTTATGAATATTGTTTAAATACTAAAAACCTGAACAATCAGTGTTAAGGCTCAAATGCTAGCAGGAATTGATCTTATAAGGCCATCCATTGCATTTCATTGAGAGGAACCCACACCTACAACATTTGGGTGGCATGCCGCAACTCTCAAGCAAAACGGAAATCGATCAAAACTTGTACTATTCCTGGCTTCGGTAGCCATGATGGAGTAAAAACCTGAAATCTTAAACGTGCTGCCGTGCCCATGCATGGCAAAAGCATTCGGCTCACACAGATCGGCACTACACTGTGATGCAGCAGCCATCAAAACAACTCCCAGATGAGACCTGTGGTTGAATGTTCCTGATGCTATCGTGTCATGATATGCCCGCCTGGGTGGATGGCTTAAGTGAGGAAATTATGCTGTACCGATGACACTGTTGAAAATGGCTGGGCGGAAGTATAATGACTTCTGGTCATCTGCCTTTGGGTGAACTAACTGTTGGTGAACCGAAACGAGGGGCCCAAAATCTTGCCAATTCTTGTTCAACTTGTCTGTCAATGAGAACCTTTTGTTTCATGTGGAAACAAGAAACCTGCTCTCAAAGACACAAAGACAAAAAGGCACTGTCATTGCTTGCTGTGAGTTTTGATGGTAGAATTAGATATGACCCTTCATATTGTTGGAGCTACAAGCAAACACTCTAAGTTCCTTAGTGACAACAAGTAGCAGCTCCCTCTGATTGTTTCCGACAAACTTGCCCAGTGAACACCTGTCACACTGTAGGCACATAAATAGGACATAATCTAAGGACATTTATTTTCTTTGATTGGCAAGGAGTACAATTTTCTGTGTAGATGCATTAGTATTGCTTGAATTGTATAGCATGCTCATCCAAAAAGTAATTATGTGCAAGCAGGCGCACACAAATTCTCCAAGTTAACTCTTTTGACACACACCATTGATTTAAAAGGAAACCACATTCACAACTTCTGCTGGAAACTATCCTTCCTCACCTGGAATCATTGCACCCATAGAACGTTTGGTCAATGTTTTCATTAATTGCTGATTGCGCTACTAGTAGTGGAGTTGCTGTTCTTGT
This sequence comes from Fragilaria crotonensis, assembly GCA_022925895.1. Taxonomy (NCBI): domain Eukaryota; phylum Bacillariophyta; class Fragilariophyceae; order Fragilariales; family Fragilariaceae; genus Fragilaria; species Fragilaria crotonensis. The sequence continues at coordinate 7,625 of JAKSYS010000265.1, forward strand.
TGTTGCAAGAGGAGTAGGTCATGGCTGCTGGAGGCTTAGGGCAGAGGCATTCTTCGTGATTGTCAATTAACAGCAAAATACTTGAGGAGGGAAGATTTTATTTTTGAAATGAAGATGCAGTCTTAATATCTCTACTAGATGTAACAGAGGATCCAGGAAAAGCTATCATTTGGTGGAGGAATTAGAATGCCATGACATTGTGGTGGAATACCAGGATTGTTTGCTGTCATAATGTTGCTTTGGCCAGCTTCACTGGACATGAGAGTATGCTACAGAGGATACAAGGCAGAATGTGTTGTGATTATAGCTTTTGTTGTGCCATGGCGACCATATGCAGTACACCGCACGTGCCCTTAGCGTAGTGCGATACAGTATACTATATTACTAGTATCCAGTACTACAATACAATGGCCATGTAGTACTTGGATATACCGGTAGACTAGTAATACCATAGTACAGTGCAACAATAGAACACTGATCCTGTACAACAGTACAACCGTACAACAGTAGAATGAGAACTGTTTGACATCTCTTGGAGACTCACTGAGTCTCCTAGATGAATGAAAGAGAACAGTCCAATCCCACCAAGGATGGGACTGCTCTTGTTTTAAACTAGTCTCATAACTTTTAATAAGGTGCAACTATTAACCCTTTAAAACTAGCTACAAATTAGCCTCCAAAATAAAACTGATTACTTTGCGCGTAGGGCACAGTGAATTCACTCCCAGTGGTCAGTACATCACCATGACGAACAAAAATAAAGGTAAGCGCAAAGCGTCTGAAAATTCGTCTGCGGAACATGTCGCATTCCGTCAGTCGAACTCGCGTTGAATCCGCCGTCGATTTATTTCGATAGGCCCAAGAAATCGACAGAGAAATCTGACGATGAGGGCAACTATAAAAAAATCGACGTCCCGATTGAAGCCGGAAATGCGAACTCCAAAATATCGAAAAGAGAATTCGTTTGTTTGAGACTACGACACCTCGCCAGAAGCGTGGGTGAAGTGGCGATAGAGCTCGAGGAGGTCATTCGTGACTATCCGCTCGAGTCTGGCGAACAAAAGCGTCTATGGCTCTTGCACTACTTAAGGGCAGTGCAAGAGACAAATTCCAGCAAACGTGGCGTAGACTCGATACGGAGAACGTAGCGGGTCCCGCACGACAGAGGAAGACTCCAAACGAGATTTTCCAGCTGGTAATGACGGAAGTTGGTAAGTCTTACTTCCCAATCTTGCATGCGTACCAGAAGCAGGTGGTGTACATGCAGCATTACCTACGTCTTGAAGTCATACGGTTCGTAACTTTGCTACGCTGTTTACGCGAGCTAAATAATTATTTACCGTATTTTCCACGGGAAGAAGGTAAGGCTGAACCGTCTAAATTGTCTGATGACGACTTGATTCAAATTCTCAACCAGGCGAAGCCTGAAGAATGGCAAGCGGTCATTCTTGTGCGAACATCGAGCTTTATAAGTTCGATTTTCAAGGCACTGTTGATTATTTTGAGAAACTTGAACTCAGACAGGCACTTGAGGCCAAACGTCGTAAGGTGGACAAAACCGATAACCCTGAGGGCACGAAAAGGGCAATTGGAACGGTAAGTCCGCTGACAAAATGGCAACGACAAAAACACAGTCGTCTAAGTATAAGAAGTGTGCGCATTGCGGTCGTACGAATCATACTACGAAAGACTGTTGGTTTAACCCTGAGAACAAGGGGAAACAGAAATCTGGTAAGAAAAATGTCGGTTCTACTGACCAAAATGTCTTGATGACGCAGGAGCAGCTTAACGCTATCCTTGAGCGTCTTCCACGCAACCCGAAGTCTGGCAAGCGTAAGGTCCGTGACTTTACACCCGAGAATTCGGATGCAGAAATTGTGGAAATGTTCAGTCCAAAGACTACCATTAGCACAGTAGAGACTAAAGAAGATAGTGACGAAAGTTCCATCTACTTTGGTTCATTTTCTAGTGAGATATTGCCATCCAAAGATGGCCATGGCAGTAAGAGACAAAAACAAAAACACAAAACCACCGAAGTCGGGCGAAGTGATGGGAACAGGCAAACCCGCATTGTTCGCATTTTGCTAGACACTGGAGCATCTGCGACAATTATACTTAAGGATGCGATACGGGCTTAACTGGACCGGTATTCAAAACATCACATACACGATGGCACACTATGGGTGGTCAATTCGAACAAAACTGCAACGGGAAATTAAATTCAAATTACCCGAGTTTAGTACGTCAAAAATAGTACAATGGGTGTGTCATGAGGACACACATACATTGCGCAAGAATGCACAGTATGACATGATCATCGGTGCAGATTTACTATCAGAATTAGGTATCGAAATTAATTTCAATACACAACGGATAGTATGGGAAGGTGTAGAAATTCCCATGAAAGAAAAACACGTAATATCCGATCTACAGAATGCTACAGCTATCTACTACCACAGTATCGAACCTACGGTACTCAAGGAAGCAGAAGCGAGGCAGAAACGTATACTGGATGCAGACTATAGTGCGTTAGATCTGGATGACTACGCACACATGGATACGCACCTAAGTAACGATCAACAAAAACAACTCGTACGTTCGCTACGAAAGTATCCGAAGTTGTTTAGTGGAGGACTGGGCGTACTCAATGTACCGCCTGTACATCTCGAACTACGGCCCTTAAGTAAGGATGAGAAGCCGTATCACGCCGTCCGTTCCCTGTACCAAAATGCTACGAGGAAACAACGAAGAAAGAAATTCAACGCCTATGTGACATAGGAGTATTAACGGCGCAATGACTCCGAGTGGGCGGCACCAACGCTCATACAGCCTAAAAGACTGGTGACGCTCGAGTCCTAACGGACTTTCGTACTTAATAGGTACATAAACGTAAACCATACCCGTTACCCAAGATTGCAGACCTTCTTCAGAAACTTGAAGGGTTTAATTGGGCAACGGCTCTGGACTTAAGTATGGGCTACTACCATATTGTCCTGGATAAAGAATCCAGCTATCTATGTACAATGATTGTACCCGGGCAAATATCGCTACTGTCGCCTACCTATGGGTTTGAATGGCAGTCCTGACATCTTTCAGGCCATAATTAATGACATTATGGGCGATTTGCCTAATGTGCGTGCGTACTTAGATGACATACTGATTACAACAGCAGGTTCCTACGAGGACCATCTTCAGCATGTTGAACTCGTGTTGCAACGCCTAACTGATGTTGGCTTTGCCGTTAACCTACGTAAATCCTCGTTCGCTGACCGAGATTGATTACTTAGGATATTGATTACTCGTCGCGGTATCCAACCTCAACCTAAGAAAGTGGAAGCGATTATGCGGCTTGACACCACCAACTACCAAACGGCAGTTAAGACGCTTCTTAGGTATGATCAATTACTACCGTGACATGTGGCGAATGAAGTCACATACTAGCACCGCTTACGGCGCTGTGTTCTGCCAAAGCTAAATTTATTTGGCACGATAAAGAACAGAAAGCATTTGAAGACATTAAGGCCATAATTAGTCGAGACATTACTGGCTTATCCTGACTTCTCAAAAGACTTTCACATTTATACGGACTCCAGTGATTATCAACTGGGAGCAGTCATAATGCAAAATGACCGTCCGTTAGCTTTCTACAGTAGGAAACTTAACAGCGCTCAAAACGTTACACGACTGGTGAACAAGAGCTGTTATCCATAGTAGAAACACTTAAGGAATTCAAAATATACTATTAGGTCAAAACTGATAGTACATACAGATCATAAGAATCTCCTATATCAGAAAATGTCCACTGATCGTATAATACGATGGAGACTCCTGATAGAAGAGTTTGACCTACCTTTCTACATATAAAAGGAGAAAAGAACGCCATTGCTGACGCCTTGTCAAGATTAGATGCAAACTTCAATGAGAAGTTACCAACAGAGCCTACAAATGATACGATGGCTTACATCTTCATGACGAAGACAGACGTTAAGGAAACTGACTTTCCGTTAAGTCCTATGCTAATCGCTAAATACCAACGGTTAGATAATGAACTTAAACGAAGAAGTACGAAATCAAAAAGTCAGAACTTCAATACCAAAACGATTGAAGGAGTTGAGGTCATTACGTACCAAGGAAAAATATATATTCCTATTCAACTTCAACAACGTGTAGTTGCTTGGTATCATGAGTATCTAGCACACCCAGGCGAATCACGCACTGAAGCAACGATACGACAAACATGTACGTGGCCAAAATTACGTAGTCACGTTGAGACATTCTGTAAGACATGTCGTACGTGTCAACTATTTAAGAAACAAAGGAAGAAGTATGGACACTTACCTCCTAAGGAAGCTGAAGAACTTCCTGGTCTCGTAAACGTAGACTTGATTGGACCATACGTTGTACGTACTCCAACGTCCACGCATACACTTCGTGCATTGACTATGATTGACCCGTGACAGGATGGTTCGAAGTCATAGCAATACCAGATAAAACGCACATACTGTTATGGAAGCGTTTAATAATACGTGGTTGACAAGATATCCACGACCCCAATATATAGGGTATGATAACGGTTCAGAATTCAAAGCACAATTCAAACAAATGTGCGAGAATTATGGTATGAAAGAAAAACCGTCATCCAGTTACAATCCACAATCAAACGGTATTGTAGAACGAGTACATCAAGTACTTGGCATGCACTTCGGACATTCGAACTCGAAAACAAAGAACTCGATGCGAATGACCCTTGGGGACCGTTCCTAAGTGCAGCGATGGGCAATACGTAGTACAGTACATACTACGTTAGATGCTACACCCGGACAGTTAGTATTTGGACGCGACATGTTGTTGCCCATCCAATTAAAGACGGATTGGGCTAGGATAAGACAACGTAAGCAAGATACTATTAACGCCAATAATAAAAAGGAAAATGCTAAACGCATTGAACACGAGTACCGTGTTGGCGAAAAGTCCTACTAGGAAAACCAGGACTGATCTCCAAATTATCCGCCCCACGTACGGGACCTTATCGGATTACTGAAACCTATGCTAATGGTACAGTACGCATTCAACGTGGCATTGTCAATGAACGTGTCAACATACGTCGACTGACACCATATAAAGAACGCGTACCGCCCAATTAGGGAAGCGAGTGCAGTACACCGCACGTGCCCTTAGCGTAGTGCGATACAGTATACTATATTACTAGTATCCAGTACTACAATACAATGGCCATGTATAGTACTTGGATATACCGGTAGACTAGTAATACCATAGTACAGTGCAACAATAGAACACTGATCCTGTACAACAGTACAACCGTACAACAGTAGAATGAGAACTGTTTGACATCTCTTGGAGACTCACTGAGTCTCCTAGATGAATGAAAGAGAACAGTCCAATCCCACCAAGGATGGGACTGCTCTCTTGTTTTAAACTAGTCTCATAACTTTTAATAAGGTGCAACTATTAACCCTTTAAAACTAGCTACAAATTAGCCTCCAAAAATAAAACTGATTACTGCGCGTAGGGCACCATAGCTGGTGCCACTAGTGGACATCCAACAAGAAGTGCCATAGGACGGAGGATGCAAGCTCGTCCCTCAGCAGGTCATCCTTTCTACCAGTGGTAAACTGCTGAAGGAGCAATGTTCATATTGTTGTTAGTGCTGATTTGTCTCCAACAGGTGGGTTCTATTGTATTATGATTGTCAGTTGTCTAGGTACCCTTCCCGCATGAGTGTTCCATGCTTACAAAATCAGCCTTGCTTTTCAGCCAATAGAAAATTCACAATTTTGCATGCTCGTGATACCTGTTCATAACTTTGCTTATTGATCCTGCTCTAGTAACTCCTTAAAGATTGTTGGAGAGCATAAAGATGAAACAACTATCATTGGTGTGGTACTACTAGCTACAGTAGTTCAATTTGAAGTCATCTGGTATCACCGTGCAAGCACGTACACTTGGCTTTACTGGCCTGTTGTGGCACCATTTAAGCCCTCAACGGCTTCCATTTCTTCTACTTTTCATGCCACTCCTCCTGGCATCATTGTGAATCCCAGTCTCCAGCACCAGGATTGTATTGGTAGATTGCTCCACTGGGCAACCTATCTTTGGATAAGTTGTTGAGTATCACCAAGTCCTCCTGATGCATCCGTAGTTGCAACAATTTTAGAATACAGCAAAACCATTATGTCACCAATTGAGGCTACCAGACACACATTCTTGGAAGCTATCAACACCACTAGTAGAAGTAGCTCGTCACATTGATGATTACGTGAGTCATGATGGGCTGCAATCATCCTCTTTGTGACTCAAGCTTTAGCCATCATACGCAACATGTGCACAAGACTACTTGTTTTCCTTTCATCCAAAACCATTTATTTCAACTAACTTGCGATTATTAACAGCCCACTTTGATAGTCAGTGTTGGATGGAAATTGCAACGCAATGTCTGGAGATCTCCAGCCACAGAGGAACATGATGGCCAAACCTACTGGGTGATTCATTGCACTACTGACCAATGAACCTTCCAGGAAGACTATTCAACAACTATATTGTTAACATTGCTGAACAATAGCTAGTAGCTTGCAGGTTAGATTTCATTGGAGTGGCGAGATGATTGCTTATCATAGGGCTTAGGTGCTACTGTACCGGTAGACGGTAGAGGTACGCTCTCAGCTAAATCGTGCACAGTATTTTCATCTTCGTCCTCGGAAGTACCTGGTACTCCCTACTCCCAAATCCCTACCTGGTATTTTAGCTGTACTTGTACCTGGGACTTGACGGATGACGTCGGAAGATATCTTTCACGTTCAAGCAAATTCAGAATTTCTCCGATTCTGAATTCTGATTTCCATACTGGCTGAAATCCAGGGTGGAAGTACTGTACTGAAATAACCTGAAGTACTGTAGCCCAAGTACTTGATAAATTATGAACAGTATACTGTAAGTAGTATACCGTAGAAAGTCGTACAGTCGTACTCTACTGGCGTTTTTTAGTACAGTACAAGTATGATATGTACCGCAGCTTCCATATGCTGTCGTACATGAAGCATCGAGCGTTGAGCATACATACGTATACATACATGGATAAAATGTCATATGACATATGAAGATGATTATTTACGTCATGCAGCGTATGGCGTGGCGTCAACTCTCTGTCGATTGTTCAAATTCTGCATATATGACGAGAAAGAAAATTTGACTGTACTCTTTACTCTACGAGACCTACTCCAGTATTTGGTGTACTTTTTTCCGCCAACCTCGAAGGTGGAAGAATCAGAATGATGAACCTTTGTCTTGCCCGTTCTCGTTCTCTCCTGCGGGCGCCCCCGCTACGTTTCGTCGCACCAGTTCCTGCCCTGTCGACGACTCATCACTTTTTCCAGACCTGCGAAACCCCTCCGCCTGACAAGCCCGAAAGCGGCCATATCGCATTTGCCGACGTCGAATATGATGCAATGGTGGATCTGTTCCATCACCACGCTCGAGATAAGGGACACTTGGACCGTGAAGGAGTGCATTCGTTGTTAGCTAGTATTGGTGAACGACCGTCGCCTCAAGAAGTGCAAGAGATCTTCCGCCGCAGCGACTTGACGGCAATGGGGTCATTTCTTGCAAGAATTCCTTGCTTGTGCAGATCAAGTCTTTTTAGCCGGTGCTCCAGCCAGGATTGTACTCGTTGTGGGCGGACCTGGCTCTGGAAAGGGCGCTTTATGCAAGAGATTGGAAAAGCACTGCCAAGTGGTGCATTTGAGCAGTGGTGACATGCTGAGGGAAGAAGTAGAACGCGACACTGTATTGGGCAGAGAAGTAGCCGAGATTATGAGGCGGGGTGACCTGGTTAGCTCGGCCGTAATTGTAGCGCTTGTCAGGCGACGAATGCGCCATCATCCAGGCAAGCGGGTTCTCTTGGACGGCTTTCCTCGATCGTTGCAGAATGCCCATGACATGGTGGAGCTCTGTGGTAAGCCAGAACTCGCCCTGCATTTAGAATGCGACGACACCGTTATGTTGGAAAGAATCTTGAACCGAAAAGAGAATCGTGCCGACGACAATTTTGAAACAGCCTTGCAGCGACTTCGAACTTATCACAAGTCCCACCATACTACCATGGACTGGTTGAAACAACAGGGTGTCCCGGTGGTCAACTTAGATTGTTCCGGCACGAAGGAGCATGTTTGGGATCAATTGCTTGCCATCGGTCGTCTTATGAGGCCGGCATGTACAGTCAAGAAGCAACAGGGCGCAACCGACGACGACGATGAGAACCAGTTGCCCCTAGGGTTGTTTTGATTTGTCAAGTTGAGAAGGAATGATGATTTTACCATCATACCTCACTTGAGGGTCACAAGTTCCAGGCAACTTTAATCTTCCAATGCTTTTCTATTTTTGTTTCAATGGCTGTAGAGAAGCCGTTCTGCGCAGAAACTGACGCCATCAATGCGTGGGAGGTTGTGACGATTTCCTTGTTGATAGGATGGCGGGTAGTTGGGTAAATCAACATAGTTCATTCAGTCATCTATCGATCTACAACAAACATGAATCATGCAAGCAGTAGTGCGGCAATCGGAGCTGGGTGTCTATTTCTAGCCGATATAAATCTTCGTTTAGAGTTAGAATGACATTTCTGTTAAGAGACTCTTGTTCGACTGAATCGATCCTGCAGCACGTCAGGCACTCTATGGGACGTAGCAGTCGCCACAACGTTGCCGGTGCGATTGTTTTGCGACGTAAGTCCCAAGACACAGTGGCGCAAAGGATCATGCAGTTTGTAAGCTGCAGATAAGAGTTTGCTGGCAACTTGTTGTGACAAGGAGGAAAAGAAGACAGCTGCACAAAGGCTGAGATACCTGACAATGGGATAGGCGCTCACCAACTTGATGCAACTGAACTTGCATGACTGTTGCATGGAGGCTGTCAATCTTTTCAATATTTATACCTTTTCAAGACTTTGCAAACAGTACCAAGACCAATGGAGAGGTCAGGTCCTTCCACACTCAAACCCATCAACATTCAATGTGGTGAGCATTATCTGACATGACCGCTTGAAGTATGTCTGGATGAAAAGAATAATTGTTGAATGCAAATGTATCCATGATTCCATCATTAGCACAGTTATTCCAAAATGAAGGCTAGTAGGTTGGAATGGCAACATCAAATAATGCATTGATCATGGCAAAATGTGAATATGCTCTAATGTGTCATTTTCCAACAACTGAAAAGGAGATCACTTGTGTCGTATAAAGTATAGAAGGGATGTCATCGCTTGCTCAACCAATTTAAATTCAATGATTATCCATTAGGTCAACCATTCAGCTGTTCAGCAATGCTGCCAGCTCCTATAAAATCAGGACACAGATAAACTAGAACCTATCACCAACACAACAACAATGTGCTACCTCAGTTCCATTTTTACTGCAAATTTATTCTTCGATCTACAGTTCATTGAGTGCCTTTCTGTAATTGCACTGTAGACCGCAGGCATAGATTTTTAAATCCAAATTTGAATTCCTACAACCCAGAAATAATTCAGAATGATCAGTTACATAGATTTGTGCCATTTATACAATTTTGTCTTAGCCGCATCTCTAAGTATGCAATTGAGCATTGTGTGCCCTTCTCTACGATCAGGCATTTGACATTTCGATCTTCCTTTACAGAAAAGTCATGTTCATCTCTACCTGACATTCTTTTGGAGGTGTCCTGCGTCCTGCAAAAGCCATTATTGCGGTGTTTTTTATAACAAATTGCAATTATAGTAAACATTCAAACTCGAAGGCTTGGATTTGATGTTATACAACAATGATGAATTTGTTCCTTTCTGATGAATTTAAAGCTGATTACGTTTTGGGGAAATGTCAGAATTTCCTCAATTCTCTGCAATAGATATAGAACAGAGGAGGGAGTACAGCAGCTGACCAGCATTTTGAGGAGCAGAGTTATCAAGTATTACCTGCCCATGCTGCAAATTCCCTCACCTCAGTTGTGAGAATGTTGCGTGTGCATTCTTGAATAATGAAGAGGATTTTGTTGTTTTGGATTTTGTTGTTTTGATGGTGGTTGGGTGGTTGGGTGGTTGAAAATTTGATGGTTGATGCTGGTTGATGGTTTGTTATGTCCCTGGCTTGTAGATAATTGAATGCCTTGGCAGCAGAGTCATCTCTGTCCTCATTCCCCAGTGAAGGATCCTCAATAATTTAAATTAGAATCTCAAAATGAAAGCAGAAGCTTGATTCTGAAATTGGCATCGCTGCAATCGGATTCTGATGATGATTCCATTTTCCAGCCATCATATTTATTCTGCTCATTTGCTGAAATAATGTGTAGCAAAAATACTCAAATCCTGAACAAGCAAAAATTTTGTTGCATTGGGAAGTATTAGTCGCTGAATGTTTGGCACCACTTTTGTGAGAGTGAAAGTTGGCGGGAGGATGTTGTCAACGTTGCAAACAAACGTTTGTTGATTAATGATTCAAGGGTTCGCAATGCACTGCGGCTTCTCTGAAACCTTGCAATCCAGACAACATCATTGTATTGATCTGAAACCCATCGTTCTTTCGCTTTTCAACGGCCTCAAGATGCTTGTCATTGTTGGCGATTCCACATCACCAACGAGAGCGATCGGCAGCAAATTTCACATGGAGTGGCTTCCCAAGAAGTAATTGATGCCTGGCTTAAACTCCTCCAGCTTCAACACTTCCTGACAAAACTTGTTTTGTTCACTTTTCCCTTACTACTTTAAGACTGGCACTAGATACCATAAATCATCAGAGAGAGTACTTAGATTTGGCGAAACCCCATTCAGGCCAATTGCATCTTTATTCCAAAAAGGTACTAGATTGGAGGCACAACCACCACAAACAAATGAATGCACAAAAGATGGAGCTGATGCTTCCAAGAATGATCTTCCACATTGCATCTTGTCCATCAGCACTTAAATTGTTGCTCCACTTCAACCTGGTTTTCATTGCATTCTCAAAATGGTCATGAACCTGAAGAATGTGCTGTTTTTTAGGTAACAATCATCTGTAACAGGATTGATTCTGGCAATCCTCACGTGAAACTGAACTTTCACAAGTGCTGGCATTCCAAGCTTCCATATTTCTGATGACTTGAAGCCTCCATACTAAAACTACCTTCCTTCCGTTGGATGCTGTGTCTTTGACGACGCTCCTTGTTGCTGTCTTGCTTCGAGCTTCCCAAGATATTAACAAAATCATTAATTTGCTTTGGCACACTTTTAGTGGATTTCCATCATTTTTCCTGTTCCACATCCATACAAACAATTTGGCACCTAGTGTGATATTGCTTTTTCCAAAAGGCTATGATGATAGCAAGTTCCAAGGGTTGACCTTTCATCTTTGGCCCAGGGTTTGGAACACCAAAAGTTCTGATGTTCAACCATTGCATCAGTTCTTCCCACAGTCATTACCTGTCAAAATGTCTACATGATGCAAGCAATAAACAACACTTAGCGTCAAACTGTCCAAGATTTGCTTGTAAACCTTCTGACCCCTCATGGCAAACTTGTCAAAATGTTGCTAAAAACATGAGAAACATGTCAATACTCACAATCATCATATTGTTCATTTCTGGTACGCATTCTACAAGTTCTATGAGCAATGTCTGGTTACATCCCAAACCTTTTTGTGATAAAATAATGACCCTCCACCCATCAGGGTTGCATGCACATTGCACATATTGTTCCAGCCTCTGGGGTAAACATTATTACTGCAATTACATATGAAAGACTCATACTAGAGTGCTCCAGTATTGTGTGTTTCGTTTGCACAAAAATGTATAGAGACTACTATTTGAGTAGCCTACTTGTCATGCATGTATTCTCATATAGAATTCTGACTTCAGACTCCATGGATAGTAAAGTCAGATGCTTCGTCGACGTCTTTTTTTCGCACATGCGCTTTATAGTGGCCTTGGCTTTTCCTTATCCCGTTGCGCCGAACCGTTTTCGAAAACATCGAGAACAGCCGCGCCGGCCTAGTGTTCCTCGTTCCACTCCCATCCTTGCGTGTTTTTGAATAATGTCACGAAGACACTCATTTACATAGAAAAAGAACGAGCCACACGAACTTCAGACACAGGAGACATGCGCATCACACATTTTTACGCTTCGTATAAATGTTGACACATGACAAATGACTCATTGCACTCATGACTCCATACATCAAAGACCACCCATTCCTTGCCTATGACATGACTTTGTTCGTAGTAATCCACTATCGGTACTGAAGTTTGTACTTCCTCCACTAACTTCCATCTACACCCAACCTCGCTTGTATCTCGAATGATTAATGATATAGGTGATCGTTGAAAGGGACGAGCACCATGTCCATAACCGATTCTGTCAACGATCCGAACTTTATTATCTTCACTTCAAGCCTCTTCTCAGTCGCGGGGGCATCACTAATCTTGCGATTCATTGGCACCCAACGTAGATTGAAGCTCATGTATAACAGGTTGGTCTCATAGCGTCGGTCGATCTGGTATACGCCCTGCATTTTGCTGTCTTCTCTCTGACAATCAGAACGGAAGGTCGACAACCTGGGGTAGCGCAGTTACGAAGGATTCATCCACTGTTTGTGTCTTACCGAGTATTTATTACAACGGATTCCTGAGTATCCATTTCGTCACAGCAGTGTGTTAACAGGAGGTTCCGGAATTCCTTCTACTTCGTTTATCGTACTCCAAGCAGGATTCGTGGAATTTGTCAGTGCATATTGATGTCTCAACCACGAAATTTATAATTCACGAGCAGATCTCATGTCAAAACGTGACGCACCTCAGAGACTTTATGTATAAAACGAGAACTGTAGAATCTTTTGGCTATAAACTATTTATGTCCGACCGATATCATCTCAACCTTCGAACTCTCGAGCTTGTTCTACAATATAGTGATTTCATTTTGTCCTAGTTGGCAGACTATCATAATTGTTACAAGAGTTACAGATAGGAATCTTGCGTTAAGTAAAGTTGAGAAAGAATGAGAAAGTTTAAGAAAATATGAGAAACTTTTTCTCACGTCCGATTGAGAAAGTTTGAGATTATTTAAGAAAATTTAAGAAGGCGCAATTATTACCAGGTTCACGTAGATTATTTGAGATTTTATAAGCAACTCAAATCTTCTTAAAGTTTCTTAAGAAAGTTTGAGAAAACTTAAGAAAATTTAAGAAACAGCTCGAAAACATGTATCTTGACGATTCCTAATTAAGAGATTCCATTCGAATGCATCGGAGTATCTCAGTAATTCCATAAGAATCAAACGTGAAGAATTCATTCATCGGATTGTCATACCAGTCGTTACCAATGCATTTTTCCATTCTTCTTTCATTCGAGCCGAATTTGTCGTTCATTTTTACTATTCCATGACTATGAGAATTTAGTAGGTGTCATATCAAAATATAGTTCGCATGTCAAATGCGAAATTCGTTGGAAAACACAAACTCGTCGTAAGTTTTCACTTATTTTCATGTCGGTCGACAAAAGCGTCGAAAAGAAGATATTCCGGAACCTCCAGTAAAAAAGGTTTTGGAGAAGCCAGAGCCCTACATGCACGCATTTTGTCTTGGCGTACCAATATTGGTTGCGTCTAAATCTCGTCGGTGTTTTCGGTCCGGGAAGTCCCGATGCCTACAGTTGTTGATTTTGGGTCTTCAATGACCCTCCCTTGTTTGCGACGGGCGGCCAATGTAATCCATACTCGTTCTCGACGATCATCGCAGCCAATATAGCGACATGGTTTCAAGTGGCGTCTGGGTTTATCACTGCCGGTCTTCTTAGTATCAATAGCTTTCTCATCTACATGAAAGCCCGGGCGTTGTCCAAAGCTAGTTCACAACATATGACGGCGGGCTCTCGCGAAGCAACGCCAGGCCAGAAGAATGTAAAGCAAGTCATCAACCAGTCATTTCTTTACGTTGGTGGCTATTGCATGATCTACATTTGGATCGTCATTCTTACCATTGGGCCCGCTGCCGACCCGGTTAAATGGGGTCCTTCAAGTGACTTCATACCAGCTCAAATCATACGCCTCATGTTCGATATCTTTTATCCCCTGTCAGGTTTCTATACTGCATGTGTCTTCTTTAGACCGCGAATGTTGAGATGGAGGAGCCATAACAAATCAAGGTCGTGGTTCTTCGCCTTTCGTATGACGTTATCATCTCGTGATGCTCCTAGAACTGTGGAAAAGGACATTACCAGAGACGAAACCAGCCATCCCAGTGACGCAATCGCGACTTCACAAACGCAGATTATCAACCGTGTTCAAGAGAGGGATGGTGCGTTGGATGACGGCAGAACGATAATGATCGGTGGTTGCGATCCCGTTGATGCTGACGACGACGACAATGTCTATCAAGACCTTTAATAGTTGGCGAGAGTCTCTTTGCAGACATGACGGAGGTAATGTTGATGTGCTTCCTAAGTGGGTAACTGCGAGTCGTCGTGTGAGCCATTGGATCCCTCTAGCTGTGGATACGGGATTGTGTGAATGCTATCACACCCGTGTGGTTACCGCCGTTGCTCGGGTCGTCGCTCTGCTTCCTTCACCCACTCACAGACACACACCCAACGCTACGACAGAATTTTTGGCACCCTGTAGTGCCTATATTTGTGTATTGGATACTTGATACAACTATGCATACAGGGAAGAAGGAACAGCCCGACAGTGTCAACGATCCAGATACCTTCACGGCAGTAAAAGCTAGAAGGGAGAGATACTAGGCAATTATTAAGTTCCGCAATACTTGTGCACTGCTATCGGGGAGGAGACCTTATTCTGCTCGAGGGGCCCTGCGGCCGGTTGGAGACGTTCTTGAATCTCACTAATTGTTTCGAACCGGTTCTCACTCTCTTGCACCGCTACACGAAACAGATCTTCTTGAGCCGTATTGATCGGCATGAAGATGTAACCATTCGAACGGTCAATCTTCTGCAAGACTTGACCAACCGATGTAACATTTGAAATGTCGAGAGGTTGGAAATTCAACAATCCATAGTCTTGAACCAGTTCGGCCAAGCCTTCAAATAGTCTCCTATGCTTCTTATAAAATGCTGACCCCTTGGTTGACCGCCGGGCCTTTTGATACTCTTCATCTTCGGAAATGTCGAAATCTTCCTCAGATAACGCTCTGCTGCCGTCAATGTAGTCCACAAGACGATCCAAACCCTGACAGTCGAGAAAGAACCCCATATCAAACAATAGATCACCAGGCGCCGACGAAAGCAACAAATCTGTTTTCGATAAGACGCTAATAGTGGGTAGCTCGAGTCGAACCATGGTCGCGAGTGATATAACGGTGGCGGACAAAAACTGTGTGGCATCGCGACACAGGGTAGCATCGATAAGCTGCACCACCGTCAAGCGCACGGACAAACGTTTGACAAGCTTCTGCAAGAGTTGTGAGACTGCCGTCCCATGCGTGTACACCTCAGACTGGCCTGGTAGATCAATAAGCAAGTAGGGAGGCGTCTCTTGTGCTGTTATTTGATCGATAACTTGAGTCACCCATTCATCAACATGCTCGTTGAGATACTCCATGCAATAGAGCAATCCCCCATTCGGCCCAAGTTCCAGATCTTGCATAACTTGCTTCAGGTGTATCACGTTCACTGTAACGTCCCACAAAGCATCGTAAGAACGCTCCCCTTGAATGATTTCGTTGGCTGGATCTAGATTAAGGACACACGCATTTCGCCCCAACAGACGTAGATATTGCTGCATTCCATTGCAATAAGTGGTCTTGCCTGCTCCAGGCGCTCCGACGACGACTTGCCCGTATAGAATTGAAGAGGGCATTGTGGAATTATTTTCAACGCGCTCCAAATCGTCACAGTATTCACTGTTTTTTACTCAGTCCTCAATGTAAGATGCAGTGCGTCGATGCCCGTTACAGGTACCTTCTGTATGAGTGTTGTGTGCCTTGTCTGTAAGGTCCAGTAGCATCAATAATCCGGAAGGTTGCGACTATTTGGGGTAGATACACCGGGGTATGTCATGTAGTTTGGAGTAGGAGGGACAGTCGACAAGATCGAAGACACACCTTGTGAATCGATGCGAATCGAAGGGATTGTAATGGTGCATGGTGCGCCATGGCACCGTGAGGCACTGTGTTCGTTGTTCTGCACACAAAGATTTACAGTACTACAGTATTTGTGCCTTTTGAATTTCATACGATACGGAGTGCCTGGTATGCATACTACTACTCGCTCGTCCTACAGTACATTACCAATTAGCAGTGGCACCATCATCACGGTTTAGGACAATTTTTATAAGCATGTATGTATGCATGCGATACCTGGTACTAGTACTTGTACTTGTACTTGTACCTGGTATATACATACCATGGGGTACTCGGGTACTCGTTGTGCACCCCTGGTACTACCACGTACATGACGTTTCAAGTAGCCACAAGCTTGATGTGTGTGACACATAGCCGAAGAGCAAAAAACACAAAAAATCTGTTCTTCCCATGGAGCCTCCACTTCATCCTCGCCAACGACTGTTGCGCTTACTGAAAGGCATTGCTAATTCGACTGTCCAACGGGCCGAAATTCGATGCCAATGCTTGCACGATGATGACGCATTTGAGTTAGCCGAATCACTTGGAAACTCGGAATCGTTGTTGCATCTAGATTTGACAGCATGCTCCATCTCGATTGCAGGGATTATTCAAGTTTTCCAGAATGTTCCGAGTTGTCTTGAATCTTTGACATTAGCGTGCACTTCCTTGCCACCACATGCAGTGACAGCACTAGCAACCGTTCTTCCTGCTTCATCATCGCTGGTCGCACTACACCTTGACGACTGCCGGCTGGGAAATCCGGGACTCGAAGCAATGGCAAGCGCCTTCTGCAACACGAAGACGACCACTAAAGATGTAGGCTGGCCGTCGTTAAAGGTGTTGACCCTTTCCAAGAATCTGATTTGCTCATCCCACCATGCATGTCAGAATTTCGGTGCTGGATTGCGGCGCTTACCGCATCTCGAATTTCTGGATCTCTCTCGCAATCGCTTCGAAAGTTGTGACTTGGAAGCCTTGCAACTGCACCACCTCGCCTCCTTACGAAAAATATCTTTATGGGACAATCGACTGGGTCCTTTATGTGGACTCGCACTGCGAGATATCCTCCTTCATTGTCGATCCCTGCAGGAACTAAACATTCGAAATAACGCTCTTGGGGACGTGGGAGTGGTGGATGCGTTCTCCCTTTTGGACGAGGATGGTTATAGGGAATTTCCGCTCAGACTACTTTACTTGTCTTCAAATCTGCTTTCGGATCCTGCGGCAGTGTGTATGGCGCGTCAGCTTAATACATCATTTCCCCACCTCACAGCCTTGTACATGACTGGCAACGACATCGGAAGCGATGGCGCCATTGAATTTTCTAGAACTCTTTCTCACAATTCAGCCGCTTTAAAGACTCTGGATCTTTATCGAAACAAGATCGGCAATCGCGGCGGGGAAGCATTGGCGCACATGATTTGGAACGATAACACACATCTCCTGGATCTGAATATTACGTGCAATCGTATCACGAATGTTGCACTCCTGAAAGCGGTTCGCTTTGCAGGAAAACTGAATCGTTCCGGGCGATACCTTCTTCAACTGCATGAAACCATACCCTCTGCACTGTGGCCCCTTGTGTTGGAGAAAATGAATGTTTTGCTTGACGTTCGTTACTACTTCGTGTCGCACTTGCCTGAGCTCTTTATCACGTAGCAGCTGTGGTAACGACTTGCCTATGGTACAATTGGTTTCTTTGCCAAGCTCACACCCTGGGAGGGAGCCCATGTCACACACTTGGACAACAGCATTGATTGCACAGTTTGAATCAGCTGTGAACCTTATTGAGACCGGCAGTCTCATGTCTAATATTAGAGCACTCTTGGTGCGCAGACGATTGCCACACGAGTAACTCGTAGCCCATGCGATGAAGAGCTTTTGTATTCCTTGTATGGCATCTGATGTCCCACACGATATTGAAGATCAAGCTACCAGCCTTACTCTTGAGCTTCCTTGACAAATGCAAACCTCAGTTTGCTCAAAACTCATCCTCCAAACCTTGGGATAACCAAGGCGTCGACATCATGTTGATGGATTCGACTCCGAGGTGGCATGGGATGAGCAAATTACTGACTTGTCTTTCCGTCGCCGAGACCTGGCGTTGCCGCAAAGTGTCATGTCCCTGACTATTCATTAGCGACGGGGACATGTGATACGTTTTGCTGTTTTTTGTGACTGTAAACACCCATGCCGAAAGCTCGTCGAAATTGGCGGGATGTGGGCAGTTCGGAAGCTTCGTATTACTGTCAATTGTCGATTGGTGACGTCGTAACGTTCGCTCGTTCCACACAGCCGACGTTTCGCATATGCCAACCACTGATGACGCTCAGACAGTGGCGATCTAAGTGTTAGAGAGGGTGCTGTGAGTATTTTATCCCACCACAGAGTAGATGCGTATCGAATGAAACTCTTTACCCCTTCATATTTGGGGGATTCCGTGGTTAAATCTCTCCCAATAGCCGATACCTAGAGCAGTCTTTAAGATTGCATTCTCAACCAATCAAGTCGCCTATGACGATACGCAATCTTATTGGTACTGCTATTTCGGTACCATCATAGTCGGACGAACCACATGCGTCTGACATCCAAGAGACTATTTACACTCGACAGAGCGTCTCGAGTGCGATCCCCATCTCTGACAACTATGCGACTGGAATCACGGGAGCCCGACAGTGGCCTATCAATCTCGATAAGATGCCAAGATGAGAAACGACGGCCGACACTGGTCCTTCGACAACCAGGGTCCGCGTTCTCGGTCGTTCATCGCGTAGAGGATTGTTCTGTACTTCAAAACTCAAGACAAACGTTACAACTACACCATCTCAGCAGCTCGATCTTGACTCGAATCCATCCCAGGGGGGTGTTCTCTTTCGCTAGCCCGACGAAGTCGTTCGAGAATTCGTTCCTCCTTGGCCTTTTGTCGTTCTTCCCGCAATCTCTCCTTCTCGGCGGCCCTTTCACGCCTTGCCTCTTCACGTTCTGCAGCTTCCTTTGCAAGACGCAACTCCTTGCGCTTTGCCTTCGCTTCCTTTTCTTCAGCTTTGATACGAAGCTCCTCCTCCTTCGCCACTCGGGCCTCTTCTGCCATGTGCTCTTTGCTCCATAAACCTTCTTCATTAATTTGCGTAGCCATGTCCCTCAAGGTTTCCGCCAAAGGACGGTACTCTATACCCAGTTCACGCTCTGATCGCGATGAATCAACTTGAAAGCAAAATCCAACATTCCGAGTCACGAATCTCCGTTGCAGGTCTACCCACGGCCCCAGGGTCCACAACACATTTTTCGAACTTGGCGCGTCTGGCCATTCTGGACCCCCTTCATAGCTCGGAAAATAAGCTTTTAGCATTTGTGACAGGGCAAAGTAATTTGTCGATTCGGGCTGTGATGCAATCAAATATCGACCGTTGGCTTCCGGTCGGAAGGCTGCCTCAATATGTGTCAGGCTGACATCCCGGACATCCGCACAAGCCGTGGCCAATTCCAGTATACCCCGCTTGAATGTCCCATTTCCCATGGCCGTTATGAGTGCAACAGAGTGCGATGTACGATGGCACTTGACACCAGGTCCCAACATGAGGCCGGGACAAATAGTGACCAAATCCCATTTATCTTGCTTTTCCATTTTTTCCCAGGCATCTTTTTCTGCTTCTGTTTTGCCAAAGGCGTACGGTTGATATTGCAATGATGCCGTTTCGTTCCAGAAAGATTCGTCCAATACGCTCGTTTCACTTTCAAGAATATCCTTCGCATCAGTGTGCATAGCGTGTATCGACGACGTCATAACAATCCGTTTGACTGACGGTATTTTCTTCGCTTGATTGAAAACATTTTTGGTTCCCTTTATCGATGGGGCGACAACTATTGTGCAAATTGAAACATTAACATGATCATCAGGATCAGTTCGTGAAAACCCGTTAGAGAAGACATCGTCAATACAACGAGAATTGAATTTAGGACTGACTTGAATCTGGCACTCTACGTTGTCTTCAACGCGCGACGTACCTTCCTTGTACGCATCCTTTATTTTCTCAGGATGCGGTGTCGCCGTATGAAACACCACTCTACATCCGGTCATCGCGTCTCGAAAGGATCCAGCTTTGAGGAGGTCTGCTTGAAACACCTTAAACTGTGTCGCAGCCCCTGGCAAGTCAAGTATATGTTGATAGGATGCTGTTGCCTTAAGATTCCGTACCGTCCCATGAACTGTTACACCAGCTTGCAGCAAGTCTCGAATCAATACCCCCGCCAAGTAGCCAGTTGCCCCTGTGACGAGGACAGGCTCGTCGGTTGGAATGACTGTCATGGTCAAATTCTAGTAGTGCTGACCAATTGTGCCGGGAAGGAATGCATTTGTGACGAAACGGGAATCGGGAATACAACTGTACAATTGCTACCGGTACGTGTACCTGGTACTTCACGTGCGTGCGAGTGCAATTTGTACTGTAGTACTGGAGTATATCAACTGCCAGTACGGAGTACCGGCGTACTCTACCGGTAGTACAAGTGTATTTGGACTATTGTACCAGGTACTACTGGTAACGTACAGAAACACTTGTACATACTTGTATCTTGTACTGTATCCCGTGTCCCGACGTTTTGGGTTCCTTTTCTGGAACATTTCAATGCATGCCAATTTTGATTATCTCCATGGCAACGACAAGGAATGCAACTCGCGTCATCCTCTTGTTAGACCTCGACTGCTTCTATGCTCAGTGCGAACGAGTCAGACTTGGGCTGGATGCGGCAACCTGTAGCTTGGCTCTGATGCAGGTAGGTACGAACTCCAAATAGAATCGACAAAAGATCCGGGAATTGCTCACTACGCTGTCGTCTCATTCTAATTCTCCATCTCGCAGTGGAACTCCACCTTGGCAGTTACCTACCCGGCCAGAAGACTCTATGGAATCAAACGTGGTGACTCCTGGGAAGCTGTTGCACAGAAAAGCCGGGGCGAATGCCTGTGTATCCATTTACCACTGTTAAAATCAGGTCAATCGTCGACCCTCCATGTCCATGACAATAATGACGTTGAATCAGCCTATGAGCACACCTTCAACCTAGGGAGCGAAGAAAGAAAACAAGCAATAGCGAACGAGAACGGTAGGCAACGATTTCCCACTGAAGGCAAGGCCTGTTTGGAGAGATATCGTTTGGCGTCGACGCGTATTTTTGGGGTGGTTCTCGAAAGCTTGGAAGAACTATTGGGACGTGGTAACTTCATACTAGAGCGTGCTTCTATCGATGAATTATTCTTCGACGTCACACGCTTCTGCATGAAGGAACAAGGGAGCATCTCTGGCGATGGCATTGCTGAGCGTGTTGAGATTGCTTCAAATGAAACAGTAGTCGTAGGCAACGCGAACATAGAGGAGAATGACCCATTGGATGTACAGCTATTACGTCGAGGGTGCTGGGTAGCCAAATCAATACGGCAGTCGGTGTTCGACAAATTGGGCTTCACTCTGTCGGCTGGTATCTCAACATCAAAGCTGGTTGCTAAACTTGGGAGCATCATACGGCAAGCCTAATGGGCAAGCCGTCATCTATCCTTCCGCTATCCCCTATGTCATGAATGAAACACCGATTCGGAAAGTGCGTAATCTTGGCGGGAAGATCGGAAAGTCTGTTGTGGCGCTTTTTCCAGCGGACGTAGAACCAACAATGGGGAATCTTCGCGACTACCTCTCTCGTTGCCTGAACTTGCAAAATCACTCGAACTTGAGTCAGCACAGCGTATATTTGAAAATGCAAGAGGCATCGACAACGAACAAGTCAAAGAAACAGCTGGCGTGTTGGTCAAGAGTATTACGGCGTTCAAATCTTTCTTCAAGGCGTCGATGGGATCGCCGGAGGTGCTGAAGTGGATAAACCTTCTTGCGGTCGATGTTGTAAGTAGAGTTCAGCAAGATATGGACCGAAATTGTCGTTATCCCAAATCATGCAGCGTGCAGTACACTGTATCGCAGAAAGTCGGTGCGGAAGCCAGGAGCAAGGATAGGACAACCAAGAGCATTCGCATTCCTTTTCCAAACCAGCATGAAAAAGATAAGCAGGGCATTTTGGCGGTGCGCGCCAATGATTCGATCCTGCAACGTGAGGGGACAGTATTCCTTCACCGCATTGGTCTATGTGCTATGGAGTTTGAAACGCGTGTGGCCAATGGAGGCATAGCTTCATTCTTCGGCAAGAAATCAAATTCAACGAAGCTACCTAGTATGGGTATTTCTCCGGTGGCCGCCATTGAGGAAAAGTCCGTTGGCGATCCTAGTGGCGAGTCTGTCGTATTCAATGTCGATTCAGGTTTGATCACAAACGACAATCTCATCGAGGAATCTAAGTTACCATTGGTTGATCCTGAGTGTCAACAAGGGTGTGGGGCGGCACACTTATTGGTGAAGTCGGAGCATCTGTCACTGACTCGGGCCAGCCTCGAAAGTGAATCGTATGGCTCAATCGTCGTCGTCCCTCAATGAATCGATATCGATCACAACGAGTGCGGTAGAAGAAAGCGACTTGAACTTGGCAAGAAAATTACAAGCTACCTTCGATCGAGAGAATTCTCTCTTGGCTACGTTAGAGCGAAGGAGGCCTCCATTGAAACGGAGGAAAATCGATAGCTTTTTTGGGAAAGTCGGAAAATAGAACGACTGAAGTGCGATGTATAAAAGCTGGCATTGACAGCTCACAGTGCATCTAGCTGTCAACCGTTGGCGCGACTTCCTGGCGTTGGATGGGAAGGATGCGTTGATTCCCGACTTAGTAGCACAGTCGGATCATTTGAGTATTGTGTGGGATTTCAAGGCGAAGAAGCTTAACACCCACCATTCTCGCAAGGTCGCCTTCGCAAAGCAAACATTGAGTTTTCTGCCAGAACCATTTGTATCGTAACAGTGATTAATATTCGATTCAAAATGCGATGACACGGCTCATTTACATCGACTAGACCCTACATTTTATCATTTCTCGGAGCAAGGTCCCGTCCAGACGAAGTACGATTACGTATCAAGTGTCGTGCGTTATTTCTATTAACTAAGCACAGTGGACCAGACGCCAGACCTCATACTACTCGAGTACTCCAGAGTCCAGCAGAATACACTCAAAGTATTTGGGAATCAAGTCTCATTGCCAATTTAGACCAAGAACTGGAATCCTTAACAACAAACAACACGGACACACAGCCACACACAAAAGCCATGGCCTTCGAGAGTTATTGCCCCGTAAATAAGACTAGAACCATGGACGAGACTATGAAGTAATCAAGACTTATTGCTGTAGTCAGCGTGTCGACTATGACAAAGATGACTGGCCCCTGCTGTGGATTTGCCACCCACCCAAGCTTAGAACCAAAACAACTCACCATGGGCTCTGCCGAGGCCTGGTATCCTCTACTTCTTCACCATTATCATCATGGTCAGTTCTCATGGGATGATTGACGATGTCATTGGCAAGGGCTAGTAACAGATGAAGCAATACATCATGTGCTCAGCAACTGCATGTTCCTGATGCACATCTCATGTAGTTGGTGAAGCATTGAACATCCATAGAAACAATGCACTGCTGGTAGATGCCAAGCGAAACCTCTCATCACACAGAAGTCATACATCACTTTGTCCATCTTCTTTGCTGGTGCAGGAATAAGAACATCAGCATATCTCAGCAAGGAGTGCCCTGATTTGAAACTGCTTTCTTCCCTGTGTGAAAGGCATGAGCAATTGCCAATAAATGCTGTGTGGAAAAGTAGGAAATGTGCAGGACATGCACACAGTCAATGCAACAGTCGTCGTACAACAAGCAACACGAGTTTCATTAAAAAGAAAAGTTGTGGGGGGTTGATCAAGCAACCCTGATTAGGCATGACAAGTGTGTGCCATTTTATGAACTCAAGATACCATGCTGTCTTGCGTGCTTCAACACTCCAACTGCTTGTCATAGTTGTTGTCTTGTGGATTCCAAGCATCAACTTCTTGATGGCCTAGAGTTCAACAAATGAAATGAATACTTATTGCATTGAAATTCTTGTGATTTAAATGCTCCTTGATGAATTTGGCATAGATCTCAAGTATGGTGCTGGCCTGGAAGACAACGCATTTCTTGTGAGCTCCACTAATCACATTTATGTATGCTTCAATAAACAATTGTGCCACCATCATGCCGTCCTTCACGTTTGTGTAGCAAGGACCATACTTGGATTTCTTGCCATCATTGGTGTTGCTCAGTGTTGTTGATGCCAGAGATATCATGTGAAGGTGTGACATCCATGGCATCAATTCGCGATCCTTGTTTGGTGATGATGTTATGATCCCCAAGAGGAAATCAGTGTTGGCTTTTTCGATTTTTCGAAGCAGCAGTCCCAACTCCGAACAAAAATCAACGTACACTACCGTAGTACGGGTCTGCTCTACCTACTTGTATTATGGTACTTGTTGCGCGCCCACACGAACGCTGACCAACCGAGTGGCTCGTGGTGGGCTCGCACTCACTTTCATATTTCCTTGCTCCCACCACTCTGCCACAAATCAAACTTTGATTTTCATTATTGTGCTTCTTCACTATTACTACCTCACCTAGTAGTTCATTTCGTCAAACGAGTATGACTGACCCTTTGGCAGTTGCCGACCAAGAGAAAATCCCTGACTTGAAGCTAGAAACCATTTTGGACGGACAGAATGATCGCGGGATTCCGCAGGTCAAGTTCCTTGACGACATTGACGCCTTTAGCAAGACCTTTGATCCACCAGCATCGGCCGAGCTCCTCATTGGGGCGTATTCGGATATATTTTCCAAATTTAAATCTTATGAGGCATCCTTGACCCAGAAACGTGAGTTTGGAACACAGTACTGTCCACAATGCGGTGCATGGTACGCCCACCTTGCTAAACCCTCAACTAACGATGGTCATCAATCATCCAGGCATACACTTACAAAACAAGACCCCTGAATTGGAGAAATCACTATCATTGGTCAAACATCTTCAATCGCATGATGATACTGAACCACTCATAGCAAGATACTCCCTCGCTGACGCTGTCTTTGCAAAGGCTGAACTTGATACGAACAGTGCGAAGGTGAACCTATGGCTGGGAGCCAATGTGATGCTCGAGTATACCTACCAGGAAGCGATTGATTTGCTAGAAACGAAGCTTGAATTGGCCAAGAAGGAACTGGAGGAAGTGACTTCGGACTTGGGCTTTACGAGAAATCAAATTATTACCGCCGAAGTCTGCATCTCTAGAATCTATAATTGGGATGTGCGTCGAAAACGCCAGCTGCAAAAGTCAGACTGAAATTCTAGCGGCGAGACGGTGTGTTGCTCATCCTCGGCGATATGACTGGTTTCTTGTGACAACATCCCGCCGCGTATCACAATCTCGAAGTCTGCATGTGAGCTTGAGCAAACAGTGACGGCAGAGGTAACATAATACAGCACAATGAAAAGCGAAGCCCAGTTTTCCGAGTCTCGTCGCACTAAAATATGCTATTCCTAATAATTGTCGTCTTTATCGATCGAATGCACAATAATCCTCATTAGCCACATTCTAGACGATACTGTCGTCGTCATTCTCATCGATGTCCATCCAGAGTTTCTTGAGGGGAACTGCCGCGGTTCCAGTGACGATTGACTTGAACTCGTGCGCATCCTTCACATCACGGAAGGTCGTGGTATTGGTAGCACCAACACGATGCTCGTAAGACATCAAGCCATAACGAAGTAGAGTTTCACCGACTTGATTCAGCCCATCAATACTTCCGAAATCGAAAGGATGGTCGGCTTCTCGCATGGTGCGAGCCATGATCATGAAGTCGTATCTGTTACGCATCGCAAGGGCTTCGGAGTAACCCTCCCATTCGGGGTCAGTATTCTCGTTCCACTCTTCGAAGTAAGCATGGTCCATAAGAAATCGACAGTACGGATAGTGCTTCATCTCAAAAAGTGCCTGTTCAAGGTTCTCCTTGCGCATCTCCTCTTTCGACGGCAGTTTTCGACCGCCGGTCAAGAATTGCATAAACAGCCATGCGATGCCATCGATGGCAAGGATAGGATAGTCCTCATGATCGTGCGTCAGGAACATCATGTTAGGGTTTTCAATCAGCACGCCTCGATAAAGTTCCGGGTACACAACAAGAGTGCCACACCAGCGAGCCTCCTTGGGATTCGGGATGTTTCCCAGCAACTCGGACATATCATTTGGCGCCATTTCCCAGTCGTCTGGGACGGGGAAGGTCCTAGTAAGAAAGTCTTGTCGGTCAACCCAACTACGCAACTTTGGTTCCAGCATTCCGAACTGACCACGATACCCTGTACAAAAGATTACGGTGTCAATATCAGTCAGTATAATTGGTTCCTTGTCTTCCAACACTTCAAACTCAAGATGATTAGCCCACTTGGTCTGGTGCAAGATGATGGTTGAGCCACATTCCACTTTCGCAGGAGTACAGGATAACAAACATTCCACCTTGTCGTCAGGCCACTGCCCTGTCCACGTGTATACGTTGTCATCTGACCTTGAAGCAATGAAGACCCTGTCGACTCCAAGCTTGCAGGCCATGAGGGCGAGGTCCTCTGATGAGTAGCTTCCACCAACCATCAGGACTCTTTTCCCTCGGACATCGTCACGTAACGTAGAAGTGTTACTTGAATGAATAATCTTGCCATTGAAGCCATCGAACTTTTGTAGTAACGCCGGTGGCATGAGCGGTTCCCCATCGCCGCCCGCCGCCCAGACGCATTTATCAAACAACGCCGTAGAAGTGGCTCCAGTTCTCGTGTCATGAGTAGTTATATGAAACTTGGAGGTATCGTCGTTGTAGAAGACATTCGTGACGGAAGTATTGAACTGCACATACTTTTCGAAAAGTCTGGGCAGTGTTTTACGACGCGCGCTAGCATATACTCCAGTAAGGCTTTGCGTGGCATATATACTGGAAGTTGACGACCAAAGTGTTCATCATAAGAGTAGTCAAAGAATTCAATACCTTCTTTGGCACCGTTCGTCCACAAAGCTTCATACTAGTAGTAGGAAGGAGAGCAGATTATGCGAGTGAGATACAATTTCGAAACAATGACACAGGTTTTCACGATACTCATGCTTCCATCGTCCGAATATTACCATTTGTGTGTTATTTGTCGCTTCGATAAGACTGGAGTCCTTCTTTTCCTCCGCAATACTCGATGATGACGTGAAACTCCGTTCTGATCTCCAGACCCTCCAGGACTGCTCGCTCGTTCAAATGCAGTTACTTGCGGAAGGTTCTCGACTGACTCTCCACGAGCGACCATTTGCCGTCGTTTCGTTTCAATGCGTGGCAGAAGAACAAGCCTCCTGGACCGCATCCAATTACGGCGACTGAATCTGGCATAATGGAGTTGGGGAAGTAGTTGGGGGTGAGGGTGATAATGTCGTCAGAAGAGACAAGGAAATGTTGATCGAAAAAGTATATGCATGCAGAAAGAGGCTGAAAAGCAGTCTGGAAACGCCGAGAGTGAACGCTTGTTGTCAGATCCGGACGTCTGACAAAGTTACAGTAAAAGTGCTGTAGGTAGGACATATTGTAATTGGCGATGGATACGGTATGACGTACAGTGATGAGCACCCAACCCCCTTGTAATCTGAAAAATGGTGCTGCCGGTACAAGTAGCCCGTAGTACAGCAAAATCATCCCAATTGTTCCAGGTCTGTACCAGTTATCAGTACCAGGTACTGTACGAGGTACATGTACCTGGTTCAACTTATGTCATACATGTACAGGATGTATGATGCAAGGAATAATTCATACTATTATATTCCCACGAACATTGTGGGATCTGTTGTATCGTGAGGAATTGGCTATTGGATTTGTCTTGGAATGAAGGTCGATTATGAATACCACATCGTTTGAGGGTATTGACTTATGTACTGACACGTGACCGTAACCTTGCAAACAGACTAAATGAAAAATTCAACGGCTATTTGACGATATGACATTCGACACCGTATCCACCGTTAATCTTAAACCGGTATGGTGCCAACTCCCAAGTTCAGTACTACGTGTGTTGCTTGTAGCGCTGCTTAAAATGTATTTAAATTTGTAACGGTTCCTTTGACGCGTGCTGTCAGAACAGGGAAAACGATCGTCAAAAACGACGTCTTCGAGTTACACGTTACACGGACGTAATCACCGGTTCCTCACAATGCCGCGTGATGTACGAGGTGATACAAGTACTGGACTATGCAACTGCCAGCTGGTACTTTTCAGCGCTTGATACAACAATACACAGAATACTCCGTATGCATACTTGTACTACGTACATCGTACGAGTACTCCAGCATTAACTAAATGCACTACTCTTAGAGAACACGATGTTGCGGTAGCTCCCTTTTACAAGGAAGAAGGTAATGCGGAAGAGAAGGCAGGAACGACAAGAGCAAGTTGTTATGTTCACTGGCGCAACCGGGTTGGCATGTCATTTGTTTCCAACAATGTCACTTTCTTGGTAGGCAGACCACTAAAATTGATGTAATGTTGTTTTCGTGTATAGTTGGTCTATCATACAATGTTCTTCTCATTCGTGTCAATTGAATATCATCGCTGCATTGTTAGATATGACTTTTTTGTTTACATAGAGTCTCCTTGCCTGGTGATAATCCAAGATTCCGCACACTCTCTTGCCGCCATTTTTGCTTGGTGCCTTACTTGTGCTTAAAGAATAATGCAAATGGTGGCTGGTTGTAAATTTCTCTTTGCTTGAGAGATGGAGGAGAGGTAATGTTGACAAGGCAGTGCATTGACCAAGCCGACGTCTTGGCCAAGGATGGACAATTGAGATTTTGGAGAAGAATGGGTTAGTGAGGAAATCATTCTTGACCATCTCTCACAAGCCCATTGAAAATGCTGGTGCTGTGCAGAGGCATGTTAGTGCTCCAGTGACCTCAGGAGAAAAGGCTTCACAACACACTCAGCCAAGATTACAAATGCTGGGTTGCCTGACATGTCGGGCACCACCTGTAATCTACTTGAAAAGTTGAAGATCAGTTGAGGTGAATCCACCTAAGTAGCTATTTCTGCTTAAACAACAGGCAAAAATATTGGCTAGTGCAATAATGGATCACCTAGCAAAGTGGAATTACACAACTGTTGTTCTTTTGACAACATTGTGGTTGCTGCGCTCATCAAAGATACTAGGAATTACATTTCTTGATGTATCATTTGAGTTGAAAGCTGATCACGACTCTTTTGGTGGATGATTGAAGACAATGCGGATCTGAAGGGCCAAAGGCAGTATGCTGCCACCCATGAATCCAGCAGCATCCACAAGGATGTTGAGCGAGAGCACATTCATTGCATTCTTTAAAAGAACTTCTGTATTCACTAGCCAGTCCTACTAGACAGGAATTTGACTGCTTGGACAAGTGCCAGCCACTTTAGACAAAGGGTTTGCTTCCCAAAATCCCAAATGGTACTTTACAAAGATGGACTTCTTGATACTGTGGTATGGTAAGATGGCACTCCTCCACAAGATTGGGGAACATTCTAGATCATGACACGAACTCAGACATGCAAACTTGTTTTCTGGCACCCAGTGATGTGGTGCATGGCAAAGAACTCAATCCTCCTTCAATATTGCCTACAGTTCCTGAGGCATAACAATCCCTGAGAATGGTTCATGTTGGAGGAATAAAGTGCAAATATAGCTAGCAAACACCACCGTTGCATTTTGCTTCTTCACAAAAATGCACTAGCTAGTGCCAGGAGGGTGCAGCTGCTAGTACTCCTCTGAAACAGCATGTCCTGTCTTGTTGTCACAAATCATCAAAGTGATACTTCTCCAGTTCAAGGACATTATCATGCTTCAGTGCAATGCCCCCTTGACTAATTTAATGAGAGTCATAGCCTTTCTTAAGTAGTTAATGCTAAAATTGTCATATAAGCTTCTTTGTTGCATTTTACTTCTGATATGTGATCCATCCTTTTGTTCAAATATCTTCCTTCTCCTTCTAAAGTGCAATAATGTGCCCATGGACATAATGCTCCTATCGCTACTAAGGACGTCTTACTGCCATTTTGGAGGATCTGTTTCACACCGCTTGAGACTCATCTTGACGTGAGACAATGTAAAAAGGGGGAAATTTGAGAACTGATGAAGCAAACAATTGAGTCCAATTGGATGGCAGTTGGTAGATGAATCTGATTGGTCAATGATGCAACCGAATAGATCAAAACGTCATATCAGCACATTAGACATCGCGGACGATGCTATATTGATGGGCTCAACGCCCGTTTCCAAAGATTTGCCTGCCATTTGGCGTTGTGGCAAAAGGTAAAGCGCTAAAAAAAGGCCCAAGTCCAGTGTCCGTCGGAAGCGTTTTGGACATAATTGACAAATTTTACACAAAAATGAAATTATAGCGCCACGGGTGGGGATACTCTAAGGTGCCAAGTTGAGCTGCCTTTCTAAGTCTAGGATCCTGCGGTCTCGATCGGCGATGCATTTTTCCTTCAATGCTAGCTTGCGGCTCTTGTCAATTACCATCCTTTTGAGGGTGTCATTATCTGATTCCAACTCGACTTGTCGTTTCTCCACAATATCAAGAATTTGAGCTACTTCAGCGAGAAGCATGTCCTTTTGTTGAAGCTGCGATTGAAGAAAATCAGCGTCTGCACGTTTCAAGCATGTTGCAACTTCTAACTCTAATAACTGTGACCGAAGCACATCGACCTCTTCTTCCCTTTGAACCATGGAAGTTAAGTCGTTCACACTCTTCGACTGGCTCAGCGACCTGCCTTGCTTGTGCAGTACGCTTCCGAGTAGCCCTTGGATACGTTGCATCTCGTCAAGAAGTGGTCGGTCGGTCGCTTTTATCGCTTTCTCCAACTGAGTGTGATTGTTGTTTTGTGTCAACTCTGGACTGAGTAGTAACGGGCCTGAGTCATGGCTGTCGTGTACCAAGTTTTCGTCAACACCCAGGTTCTCTTGTAGAACATGCGTCTTTAGAATTAAGGCTTCCATCTTTTGGATTGCCTGGATCAATTCCCGAGAGTCTTCGTCGTTTTGTTGTTCTTGTTGCGCAGCCTTAGCCTCAGCCAGCTGTTGCTTCAAATCTTCAATCTCATCCTTGTATTCTTGAAGCAAAGTACTTTCGTCGAGAACTTCATTCAGTACCGCGCGTTGCTGGACCCTCTTCGCTCGCATTGCAAACTTTAAAGTGTTGTGCGATTCCTCAATGTGCGAAACGGAAGGAGAAATATTGCAAATGGACACAATTTGGGCATTCCCAGACAATGAAGGTTGGAGCAACCTCGTCAATTTGGAATCACGATATGGAATATGAGATTTTTCATCCTCAGAGAGCTTGTATATCACCTGACCCAACGCCATGAGCGACTTGTTGATGTACTGCCCTTCTCGCTTGCGATCACCAGTAGATCCTGTGAGGCGCACTGACTCGCTCCCAGCGAGATCGACCAGGGATAGTGACGAGGCTCGTGTCTTGCTGTTCATTCCAGCAACCTTGCTCTCGATCCAAATACGTACAATCGCATGACTTCTTGACGAATGTCTGTTCATATTCGTCGATCCCACTTGGCGTCGTCGCTCTCCCTTTCTGAGCAATTCGAAAATTTCGGCAGGGGCAGTGACGACTTGTTCGCGTAATCCGCGCACTGTGACGCCTTCCTTGCCTTCTAGGATGCGAATCGACGATGCTGTTTCCGATAGCAGATCCACGATTTGTTCGTTGTAGATTTCAATGTACGAAAAGCGTATCAAATATTCACGTGCAGCCTGATCTCCCTGTTGAATGTATTGAAAGATATCGTCCACAGCGAGTGGGACGATTCCAGGCGATGTCGGGGTGCCAGTCATGGTGTAGGTCTTTCCGGTAGACGTTTGGCCGTAAGCAAATACAGATCCATGATACCCTTCTAATGCTGACCGAACCACTGGTTGCACCGCCTGTTCGTAAAGCTCAGAAGTTGTTGCCAATGAGCCGTAGACTTGGTCCAGGGTATAGGAAATGGTACGTCCCTGAATCCGTTCAGTCCTGGCGGATTGCTGGACTGTGTCTGTACTCACAACATCCCACGCTATTATTGTTTCATTGGAGTGGTCGAGCTGGACAGAAGGTGAAGCTGGGCTCTCGGGCGTAGTTTTCGTTGTTGTGTGAGTATTTGGTGATCGCAGCAACGATGATCTGTTGGTTGTGCGATTGTCATTGACATGTGTGTTTCTTCCTGTGCCAACCCCGTTCGCAAGCGTGGATTGTTGCGAGTGATTCACCAGCAAAGGGCGTATCCGAACGCATACTTTGATATTTGTATTCTTGACACTGCCGTTGTCGGTTGCGGTCGCCATGATGTTGATAGTTTCTTGAGATGCTTGGTAATTATTGTTGCACGTCAAACACCAAATACGACAACCATGTCGCTGACTTATTCAAAGACTATCGCCGTGGACGAGAAAGAGAGGGAGCATTGGATGTGTGTCGATGGATTGATATTGAGAATGCACGAGATGATCGGTCCAGCGTCCTGCGTCCTGCATCAGCATTCAGCATGCACATACAAAATACGAAACGTACTCGTACTAACTGTACTCCGACCAGAGCGTGTGTGGTACATACCTGGTATGCATACGTACTATCGAACACGAACACTGTATTTTGCCAGTCCAAGGAAAGAAATGGAGGTCGGCAATGACGCCTGCCAGTCGGCAAGATCGCGCCTGCCCGATGCGTTTTTCAAATACGGACGAATGCGACGCGCAATTCGATGTTTTAGCCGAGGGGAAAACTGTTGGCATCGATAGTCGATAGGGAATGTGAGTGAGGCGTGAGGAACGAGCTCTACCGAATTGCCCAGATCTGCTTGAAGAGTGAAAGGAAGTCTACGCACTACTAGACTAGGCAGACATGCAGTTGCACAATACGCTATGCAGTATGCAATACAAAACGACAGGAAACATTCGAGTTGGCAAGTCAGCCATGGTACAATACATCAATCACACGACATGACTCTAGTCTAGTAGTAGCACCTGGTATTATATGCATTTGTTTGATCATCAAGCTCCTCGTCACAGCAGAGCTAGCCCTACTTACGATAGATGCAGATTTGTCGTCGGGTTGGGGGGCGATGAACCGAGCCTGTTGATTGCCATCTCGAGGCGTCAGCGGGTGCTTCTTCTTAACCCGCTTAGCTGAGATATAAAACTCTTGGCACATTTCGGAGCGAATCTTGTGGGGTGCTTCTGCAGGAAGCTGAATCAGAATTTGTGATGCAGCCTTGGATGCTTGTGAGGCGACCATGGGGTGGACATGGAAGAGGAGCGTACTTAGCTCCCAAACAGATGTGGCAAAGGGGTTCGCATGCTCTGGATCTTCCACAGTCGGATCATATTGACCTTCTGTGATGACGTCCTGTTCATTCTCCAGAAGTTGCTCCAAGGATTGATAGCGGTGAAACAGTTGCCGAAGGAAGGCGAGCATGGGTGCGGCAGTGGATGGGGCGCTGTGCAGCGCAACGGTTGATATTTGCTTGGCAAAGGAGGCTAGACGAATGACGGAATATTCACGGCGCTTCAAAAAGGCAGCAGAAAGGCACTGAAGCGCAAGTTCCGTTTCTCCAGATGTCAATCGAGACAGCTGGCTGTAAAGCGGGGTAATGTATTCCTTCTGGTCAATCTTGAGTTCGCGTCCAGGGCCCTGTAGCGTCGAAAAGGCACAAAGGATGCAGCTTAGCGAAGCGTCTAGTGGCATGGAATCAACTTTTTTCAGCATGTTCTTGAGCACTTCCAACAAGTCGAGTACTGTATCGAGGTTTATCAAATGCGCAATCTTTGCAAGACCTTCCAATGCCGTCGGCAGCAAGGCAGCAACGTTGGCGACGTTGTCGCTCTTGAGGATTTGAAAATATGTGATAGTGACAGCTTGCAAAGTATCAGATTGTGAACGAGCCAAGAGGATCTTGTCTACTCGACCTTCTCCTTCTCTTAGTTCAGCCTCGATGTCAGCGTCTTCCTGATTCCCCCGCTTTCGTTTCTTTGCATTTGCTTCTGTTGCAAGCTTGGCAGCCTGCGCTTCGTCAACGTGAACTCTGAGTGGCAGAGATGCAAAAGTCTTCAAGACGCGAGGTGACACCTTAAACTTGCGATCGCGAACAATCTTGCACACGAGGCGTGCCGCCTCGAGAGCGATCTCGCCTTGGGCGTCGTTAGCGAAAACATATTCTACTGCACTGCAACATGCTTCACTGACTTCCAGCGAAGGATTATTCATTTGTCGCGTGATGACAGCCAGTATGTTACTTCGAAAGTTGAAATGCGGGGCCTTTTTGAAAAGCTCACAAAGCGCCAGGATGCAGGTGACCCCCAGTGGGTCACTGCCTGACCGTTTCTCCCAGGTTCTCTCCAGCAGTTTCAAATACTGTTGATAATTCTGCAGAAGATTACGCTCGTAGTCCCAAAGCGCTTTGGTCTCCTTACTGACGCGCACATTCATTTCTGATGCCGTAGGCAAACGGATCCTGTTGAGAGGGATGATGTCGGCAAAGATTGTAACAAGCGAGATAATGGCAAGCCTGGAAGTAAATGCATCTGTTCCAGGCTTTTCAAGATTTGCAATATCCATCAAAGTTTTGATCCTTGATGGCGCCTTGTTTGGACCGTGTTCATTGGAGTCGCCGGATGACGAACTAAAGGCATTCGATGGCTCCTCGAGGATGGATTCGCTGAGCTCAGCGATCAAGTCGCATTTCTCTTCTATCGTCATGGGGGCATCATCGTGGTGTTCATGGTGAATGGGGAGAATAGGCGATGGGGTTGTGACTGGTTTTTGTTTCCCGCGGCGTTGTTTCTTGCCATTGATCGACGACATGGTGGTCGGGATGTAGGAATTGCCAGAAATAAAAATGTCGAACGACCACAACTGCGAAAAATGGTTGGATGTTGGATCACACAAGCGGGTGCAGATGAGACATGGTGTCTGTCGAGTGCCGACATGGGTTGTTGTTTTAGGGCTAACTGACAGACCAACTTCAGTAGTTATAAATGTGCCTGTACAACTACTGGTAGTCCATGTATGCCATAAGACAGTACTCGTACTCTCGTACATGCGTATCGCATACATTGTAGGAGCGG
This sequence comes from Fragilaria crotonensis, assembly GCA_022925895.1. Classification (NCBI taxonomy): domain Eukaryota; phylum Bacillariophyta; class Fragilariophyceae; order Fragilariales; family Fragilariaceae; genus Fragilaria; species Fragilaria crotonensis. The sequence goes on from JAKSYS010000265.1 coordinate 42,824, forward strand.
TTACTAAACGGAGTCGAACTCTAAAGCGTCGGCACCGTCGTACTTGTACACTGGAGACTGGATACCAGGTACTGGAGTACTTACTACGATGTAATAACGCACACCTCGCAAGCTTGCTAGCACTGCAAATTTCGTCCGATTGCGTTCAAACATGAATGTCATATGACAGCATCTATTAATACAGGTGGAATCCATGAGGCAGCTATTAACAATAAGACAATCGGGCATGATAGCCTTCCAACTTTTTCATGATCCCTGTGAACACGAGACCGATTGGGGGCTCGAGCAAATCCTCCAAGTAATTCAGCAAGTAGCACCACGTCGGACATTTTTGAATCCTCTTGATTTCGGGTAGGTTCCTTTCGCATAAGTTGATGGTTTTCCTGTATTGCCTTACTACGGTCAGCTTGACAGGATGTCCGTCGAACCTTGTTTCATTTTGTTAGCAATTCGACGCCTCCATCAGCAGGTCCCGATCGTTTCATAGCCTGGTCCTTGTGCTGTCAAGATAACCAGGAGAAGACCGCTCAATCTTGGATAAGCTCTTCGTTTTTGGATGGAAAGGCAGTCATGCAAGATTGGATGGGGTTGGAGGGGTTTTAGTTAGAGGTGTGAATGTACTGGAGTTCTTGACTCCTATGTACAAACAATTGCGTTCGAGTCTATCATCAATTATCTCACACTCAACGTATGGGGAGCCATGTTTGTAATCCGAACTCCAATTTTGCATGTGTATGATGTGTATGATGTGTATTCATATATGAATATGCATGATCATTACGGTGTAGTGTATTACCTGCGTATGCATACCTATTATGTTTTACTCGGAGTACTGCACAATTGTTGGACGACGCAGTGTTGCCAAGTTTATGTCGAAATGTACAGGTTTTAAGATCTGATCATAGTGTGAGTTCGTCACTCCCACCTAAACATTTGTCAATTTGTCGTATATTGTGTTCGTACAATGGAGCGATCCCAAAACCTCAAATTCTCAAATAGCCATTTCTTCCGTTGTACATGTATTGAAGTCATGTTTTCCATGTGTACGACATGCAATACATGTTACACTAACACATGTAAAATGAAAAACAGTGTTTTGAGGAAATGGTGTGATATCATACGTAGAATCCTAAAACTCGAAACACGAGTATTAATTTTACCATCCAAGAACACCAGACAATCCACCGCACCTGTGCTCCGCTGCTGTTAGTACCTCATCTCCACCATGCTGGATGACATTGACATGATGCTGCTCTTCCTTCTCTACCGCAGAGAAACCAAGAAGAATTCATTTCAAGTCCATTCAAGGTATCGGAAGAAGTTCCTAAAGAATCTCGGGTCACTGCAGCGCCGATTGCGCCAACGTCGTATTCCTCGTGTTTCGCTTCAAGACGCTTCTCAAAGTGCGTGGAAAACGCTGTTCAACTCAGGTAATGATCAGGCGTTAATTACCTTGACAGGCTTAACCTTTGAAGTATTCAATTGGTTGTTGCCTAAGTTGAGTGAGTTGTATGATACGCATTCACCTTTGGTTCCGCTGATGGTTCAATCATTGCAATTCACAATGATCAGGTGATCAACCGAGGAGGACGACCAAGGATGATGAAAGCAACAGACTGCCTTGGTATGTGTCTTGCATGGACCAGGACAAGGGGCTCAAGTATGGTGCTGCAGATTACTATCTTTGGGATGACTGCAACGTCCGTCAGCCTCTACCTTCGGTTCGGTCGACGAATTTTAGTTGAGGTTCTTAAAATGAGCCACTTTCAGCCATCGGGATTCCCAGCATTGAAAATATCAGAACTTATCAGGCAGTTATTAGGAGTCAACAGGATCCTGCTGCCAATAATGTTGCTGAGTTTGCCAGAGGTGTTAGAATGAACAGGGAAGCAACTGCTATGCGGCAATCTGCCGAGTGGGGGATGCGGGCCATTCAGTCAACAGTCTGTCTTGTTTTTAATCAATTCGTAGATTCTCTTCGCTCTTCTCACATCTGGAGGACAGTTTGGGTCTCCAGTTGGAGTCTTCTCAAGATAAAGCTTTGCAAACTTTCGGCGCAAGGCATCTCGGCTCCTATCACGGTCAGGGTACATACTGTGATGCTGCCTTTCAACATCATCCCATTCTCCCATTCCAATGGGTAGAATCTCTTCAATGACATCAAGGAGGGAGTCCAGCTCCGTTTGGGAGAAGCCCGGGCCTCTCTTCTTCCTGGGAGGCATGAGAGGATGCGATGAATTGCAGTGTGAAAAACTTCTGATTCTTGTGTTGAGAGCTCTGTGCGTTTCGAAAGAAGCTGGTATGTTTTTGTCCGTAGACTTGAACGTGAACGGAAATTTGAGGTTCTGGGTATCATGACCAAATTCTGGTCAACCTCAATTTGAGTTTGACAAGAATTTGTGTTTTTGGGGATTTGACTGTCGCCCATTTCTGGCGCGAAGAATTGAAAAAAATCGCATCCCGCCAAAAAAAAAGATGATTTGGGTATTTGGTACCTGAAAATTATAGGTGTTTGAGGTTTTGGGATCGTTCCAATCTACAATCATTATTTCATGTTCAATTTTAAAATGTCAGGTCGGCTCTCGAAAAGGTGAAGTCCCTCGCAGGGATTTTTCACAAGATCCAAAACCCCTGTCTCGAAACCAATGTCGCCGTATCGTTCTTGTCGTAACTTTCAAGCAATCCTGCGTCGGCATGTGACCTCCGAGCAAAGAAGTCACTCTTTCCATTCGTCACATCCAAGGACCTTGAAGATTCCATGATGAAGCTCCTCATGGCAGTTGTCTCTTTCCTTTGCTGCGTTCAGTCCGCGCACGCTTTAGGTCACCGCAATCTGGAAGCTGGAGACTTCGACGAATTGAATGAGTTGGTGTCCGATGCCCTAATTTATCTTGGTGATACTTCTGTCGCGGATGGGATGATTCTTAACTTGTCTCTCAGAAATCTAAGATGTACGAACTTTGCAATCGGAGATATGTCTATCGGTTCCTTCCGCCGCACTGACCAAACAATCGCTCTTATTATCGATATCGTCGGTCTGAGCATGGATTGCTTCATGGATTACGACTATAGAACCATCTTCTTTATAACGGGCAGTGGCCGCTCCTCGGTCCAAACCAATAATACGGCATCCGCAACTGCAATCATGGAAAGCGAGAACTTTGACCAATATCCACCTACGAGCTCGTTCCTCGAAAGCTGTGCTGCCAATGTAAACCTCTACAACCTTCAATTTCTGGATGGAGGAATCCTTGCTCTAGCGCCTGTGGAGTCCTTACTATCTCAGGTAGTAGAGAGTCAAGCGGAGCATGCTATTTGCCAGCAACTTGGAGAGCTCAGCACCACCGCTCTTGTTCAGCTTCTCGTCGATGCCAAGGACACCCTGGATGGATATCCCGCCGATTTGACAATTGATCCTCTTGAACTAGAGACTCAATTGGTTATACCTGGCGCAGTGGATCTCTTGAATCTTCAAGAACGAGACACTGACATAGGTGAGCTATTTGACGTCGCGCTAAGCGCGTGTGCGAAGTTCCTTTCCCGTGACGTGTCAAGCGTAGCGGGAACGACTGATATGCAAGCCAACATCATGTTGCGAGACGTGTTCCTTTCGGAGCGAGCGCTTATACTCAACGTAGCCGACTTTTCGTTTGTACAAGATGGTGTTCTATGGAAGAAGGAGGATAAACTGACTGACACAACTATATACTTGAACACCGTCAAGTTGCTTGGCCTTGATACATTGACAAGATTCCAACCCTTCGAAAGGGTCGGTAACTACACTGTGCAAAACGAAGTATCCTGGGAATACTTAATGTTCGAACTTAATGCCACCATTGACATCAAGCCTTCTCGGGCCCCCCGATTCTGTCCTTGTTGATCCAGGCTCTACCAACGTGGTTGAGCAGATCACGATCAAGTTTGGTTTCGAAAATGTCCAGGCCCTGGCATCGATTCTCTTCGCGATTGATCAAAGTCTACTCGAGAGTATCCAGCTCGGAGCGATGTTGGACTGGGAATCCCTTGTTTCTTGTATGATCTCCACTCTCGTCAGGACAGGGGTATCAGCACTCACCGTCTCGATGACCAACGTCCAGGAGCCGACTCTTGAAGGCTTTGTTTCACCAGGCGTTGATCGCATCGTAACGGATACAGCTCTTGCCGCCTTTCAAATGTACGAGGGTGCCCTACTTAAGTCTGCTCCGTCATTCTTTCAGATTGCAGTGAAAGCTGCAGTCAACAAAATCATCGAGGAGAAACTGCTGAATTTATCTGCTTCCAGTGGGAGCTGCCCGTTTCTCGACGTTACGTCCGCACCAACAGATTTCGTGGACTTCCGAGATCTTTTTGCTGGAGCCTCGGGCCGCTGCTAGTGCGGGACGAAGTGGAGCGGAGCCTTATGGAGATGTCATGCCGAGCATATTCTCAGATTTCACGGACCGCTTCATTGCCCTAGACGATGATGGTTCACCGAAAGCGAACTCAGTGATTCGAAATGCTACTGAGGCGCAAAGCAATGTCGAAGGGCGACTCAACATCACAGAACCATTTGCATTTACGTTTGCGGTGCAGAATTCTTCGAGTGCTGAGTCCCTTGTTAGTCGAGTTGACATTATTTCCAAGTCGATTTCGGTTTCTAACTTGGATTCAGTGGTCGCACCGTTACAATTGCTTGATGTTGTTGCCGCGCATAGGTTGGCGAATTCAATTCACCTTGGTCAAATATCTGGCCGCCCTGTCATGCTCTCTACAGACCTCTTGTTCCAGATTGAAGGAGAAAACTCCCCGCTGGCCGTTAGCAACTTGTTTAAGGTGACACTTTCATGTCAAAGTGACCTCGAAGCAGTCATTCTCACGACGTTGGCAAAGAAACAGTTCCTTGAGTTTCCTCTCCGAGATCTTGCTAACCCTTGGTGTTGGCTTGCTGCTCTTCCCGTACCAGAGCTTGACCAAGCAGGGGAAGGTTTCGACCAGGCTCATAATCGAGGGCTTCAACTCGACAAGTTCGGCCTATCCATTGTGGACCTTGATATGAATCTCGAATGCATCTCGTGCACAAGCTACGGAGGTGAGGCGCTGCCCGAAATAGTTGCCGCCTTGAGAGAAAGTGGAACTATATCCTTAGTACAAGAGCGCCTCCAGACTCTCTTGAGCGAGACGGCTCGAAACTATTGGAAGTCCTTTGAGTTCGACAGTCGCATCGTCGAATCACGAAAAGCATGCCCTTCTAGCCCATACCACAACTCAAGTGTTGACTCATCTTTCAAGTGGCCCGGGCTTCCATCCTTGTCAAGAGAATCAACCGAATCGATGATTATTTTCGCCGCACTTGCGGTCAATTTTGGCATGGTCCTTACTGCCGAAAGCCATACTCTACGCCCGGCTGAGCCGACGAGCCAACTCTCCGGTGAAGAGTCCTTGCAGTTTCCACAAGACGGACATCTTATTGACTGGCGTGATCCCGGCGACTCAATCGGTAAATGGGCATCACCTATCTTGGACGAGGCCCGCACCTATGCTGGTAGCCTTGTCGAGGATGAAGAGACTGGAGAAATCGTCCTCCGGGCGAATGTTCTGGCAAAGGAGCTGCTTAAGAACGGTGCACTCTCAGTGTTTCTGAACGATATTGGTTTGAGCGGCATGGGCATGAAAGGAAACATTACTGAGTTTCGCGTCTTCGGGCTTGATTCTATGCTTGACGTGGACATCCTCGATGTGATTGGGGCAAGGACTTTGTCGAATCGACTCAAATTCGACCGTCTGCGATTGGAACTAGATGTGACAGTTGAAGCGGGAAATTCAGTCGAGATAGCAACGTTCGCAGTCGTCATCGAAGGCATCGACGTCAATTTGACCGTCTTGCTAGCGGTCGACTGGCGCAAGCTCGGGACCATGCGTGTTGGATCTATTTTACAGCTAAAGAAGGTTGTGCCGTGCGCGGTGTCGAAATTCCACGCAATGAACGTCACGCAACTATTGGCCACCGTCGACAGTGTTGGTGACCCTCGTGTTCTTGGTTTTCTCTCTTCAAATGCATCTGAAACCCTCAGCCTGACATCACAGCGGTTTCTCGATCGCTTCTCGGATGATGTGGTTGCATCAATTCCCAAGATATGTGACATAACTGTCCGTGAGGTTATCAACCGCATTCTACTTGAAGTGCTCCGTGATGACGGTTCATACTGTACTTTGGATGAAATGGCTTCAAGTGGTGAACTAATTGATTTTCGCGACTTGTTGCTTCCAGAGAACATGGCCGCAGGTCTTGGTGGGGAGGGAGGGTCGCCATATGGCGATACCTTTCGTGTTATATATCAGGCCCTGCAAGAAAAGCTTTCAAGAGTCAGCGAGACAAACCAGACATTTATAAATGAGCTCATTCGCAATCTAACATTCGAGCAATCAAAGGTGAATGGAAGTCTTCTATTCCCAGGAGTTATGTTCAACGATCTGGAAGTGCCACGTTGAATAATTGGGTTGTCTCGATGGAAGGTCGACTGTCAGATGTTCGAGTCGAAAATCTGGACTCTGTTGGACAGCCTCTCAATCTGCTCCAGCCAGTGTTGGGCCAAGCAAGTGTCCTAAATAATTCAATCTCGGTGGGTGTCGGAGAATCTCCCTTGCGACTAGAGACTACTCTTTATCTTGCATTATCCGACAGCAATGAGCTCAATCTTCGAAATGAAGTAAAGGTGACTCTTGATATACATGGGATGACGGTAGTCGTCGCCGCACTGCTGGCCATGTCTGAGGCGGCTTTCTTCGCGCTGTCTATAGAGAACCTTCAAGACATCAATTGTTGGCTATCGACAATCCCAGTAGAGTCACTCGAGTCAAATACCAACGCATCAAATTGGTTCCAATACGATCTATCAGCTGAAAAGGCAAAGCTCAACATTTCCTGCGTCTCGTGTGGTAACCCCTTGTTTGGTGAGTTAGTTGAGCTCCTCTACAAACCTGGAGAGACGCAATCAGAAGTCCAAACTTTTGTTGACGCAACGAAAGACTTGATGCATAGCTTTCTCGGTAGCCATTGTCTCCAGAACTTGGTCCGGACAGTTGCGTCTGATGCTGTAAAGCTATGCCCTGGTAGTCCAAAGTACGACCCCAACGCAGTCGCAGGTGAGTTTTGGTTTCAACCAGAGACGTACATTGGCATCGAATCGGCATCGCGAGATAAGGGAATGGCATTGTTCAATGTTGCCAATGCAGTAATCGCCGTTGCCCTCCTCGCAACTGCCTTCGCCGCGCGTCGGGTGATTCGGCGGAAGAACCGAGAGTGGATGGAAAGTTTGCCGGAAAATGAAATTGATATAATCCATCACCAGGATCGAATTGAAGCAGCGAAGGAGGAGTACCTCAACACTCGCACTCAATCAATGTTTAACAGCGAGCACATACCACGTCGCATCCGCTATGCTGTTCCCTTTGTTCTTGTTTTCAACATTGTCATGTACATTGTTGCGCACGTCACCGTCCTGTTTCACATCAACATCGAGGGTCAAATCGCCGGAGACGATTTCACGGTTGAAAATTTCATTGAGTTTACGTTCTTTGGCGGAGCTCTCGGAGCCTACCGCAACGGAGGTAATGAAATGGCGCTCTTTCTCATCATATTGTCGGGCATCTGGCCGTACGTCAAGCTACTAGCTGCCCTTTGCCTATGGTTTACGAAGCCTCACTTACTGTCCGTGGCAATGCGAGGGAAAATCTTCCTTTGGATGGATGCGTTGACCAAACTGAGTATTATCGATATAGTCACCACACTGGTTGCGGTTGCCGTCCTATTGGTTTACATCGGTGGGCCTGGTACCGAGATGTACGATTCGGAAAACCTCTATGCCCTGTCGTTGGTGGTCGTCCCCCAGAGGGGGTTGTATTGTATTTTGATCGCGCAACGATTGAATCGGGTGAGTTCAAGATTCTTCCTGGATTACCATAACAAGATAGTGGCTATGGCATCGGAAGAGTTCAGAAGAGTTCGCCGGATGCAACTTTCGACTGGAGGAGCTCACGACAGTGTTGGACAAAGCATCGAGACCGTCGAAACGATGAAGGAATTTTGGTCCTGTTACACTACCGTTACAGTCACCCCTGAGGTGAAGGCCGATGGGAGTTTCGACAGCCCCACCAGTGTCCGAACTTCGTCTCGATCATCGTTGAAGGATGGAAGTGCTTCCTTTGGTGACGATCATTCAGATGTCAGCTTAGAAAGTCCTTCCCCAATACTTTGCAGGAGCGAGGCTGGCGACTTTCTCTTCTACGATCCAAACGATGGATTGCACAAGGAATCACTTCCCCATGTAGTCACGATGTTGGAGTCGTCGAGTAGGCTGCCAAAATGGATGGCACGGTTTTTTACCAAGTTTGCGTGCACCAGCCGCCAAGGTCGACGACGAACGATGGGTGGTACTGTGAGTGCCGCTCTAGCGGGAGTGTTCGCTGTTATTCTGTTTATCATCGGCTGCACACTGGCGCCAGCAATATCAATGGATGCCAAAGGCATACTAAGTGTGGCTCTTGAATCAGGAAGAACCTACGCTGATGCCGTCTACGATTTCAATGTCTTTCGCGTTGTCAGCATCGTATTGCTCAAGTCTCGCTTTGTCTTGCAATCTACCTCAGACTACGTTGGGCTGGGCATCTTACTTGGGTTGGCAGGGATTTCTATTGTAGCCTTCCCGATCATGCAGGGATGGAAAGCATTGCAAGAATGGCGAATCAAGCGCGAAGAAGGTTCGATGACGTCACTTCCAGTGAAGAAATTCAAGACGGTGATTCCTGGCTTCACGAATCGCCTCAAGGTTTGGAATCACATGGAAGTCTTCATTATCTCCTTTTGTATCGCCAGTTGGCAGCTTGGTGCAGCGGTATCGTATTTGATTCACAACTACTGCGACATGTTGCATCGATTCTATGAGGGGTTAGGATACGTTGGTTTGGTGGAGCGAACAACGGCAAGCTGTTTTCAAGTTCAAGCATCGGATCCCTTTACTCTTCTGCTATTGATTGGATCCTTCGTCATGTTGCTCGTGTCGTTCGTCCTTCAAGCATACGGACAGTTCAAAACAAACAAAAGGCACATCGAAGAGTTGATGGAGGAGGAACCGATTAAGTTGACGACATCAATCTACGACTAGATCAACTGAATTTTGCTTGAGGTTTGAGGGCAACCTCGTTTTTCATTCACATGCTCGTGAATCGTGAATCGTGAATCGTGAACCAAGATTCGAGACGTCAGACTTCTGTCGGCCATGACAGTGACACACGATAGGGAGAGCATGCTGATTGGTACGGATTGACGTCATTTCGTTGCATTTTAATCGGATCCAAAACTTTAGCTGAATAGACGACCATATTATACGACTTGCGCTCCACATCTATGGCGGATAGGAATGAGGCCATAATAGGCGTCCGCAGTTAGGGAAATAAGGCTTTTTGAAAGCCTTCCTTGGAGATAATGGGCCTACACCTTCCTACATCCACCTGGTACTAGTACTTGCTGGCGGGTAAGTAACTTACGTACTGATATACATGTACATACACCATACCGGACGAGTCGAAACATAAAGGGCCTTGGCCTGCGTTCGAAGGTTCACATTTTCTGTCATTACGTGAATCGTCAATCCAATCCACGATGATGTGCCGCTCCGCTGCCCTGCTGCTGCTACTACTGTCAGCCATTGGAAGCGCTGTAGATGGGTCCTATCAGCGTGATCTTGAAAGCGTTGGCATCTCCAATCTTAAATGGGTGGCGAACTCGTTGGGACGAAGACTCCAGGTGAGAGACAATCCCGTAGGCCATTCTTGAGAGTTTGTTCCAATTTTCACACTGGTTAACTGACCTTGCCCTCGCAGGACAACGAAACTGTCGCTGCTTGCGATCCTGATATCTACAACTGCACCGATGCAGATGGAGATCATGACCACAATACGACACAGGTGAGCCTACGCTGGATCGTCAGTTTGACGCAAGTTTTTTGTGACAACTAACTTCACCATCATCTGTAACCGCTCGATTTCAGGGTGAGGTTCACGACGATCATGAAGGAGAAGCGGATCACGACGATCATGAAGCAGAAGCAGATGGAGATCATGACCACAATACGACACAGGTGAGCCTACGCTGGATCATCAGTTTGACGCAAATTCTCTCTGACAACTAACTTCACCACTATCTGTAACCGCTCGATTTCAGGGTGAGGATCACGACGATCATGAAGGAGAAGCGGTGAGTGATTGCAGTCCAAACACAGTGTTCCTTCTTCTACCGGAAACTAAACCGCCGTTACCGCGTAGACTTTTGATAGCGAGGCGAACTCAGAAGGAAAGCCGTGGGGTCCTGCTTTGCTTGCAGCTCTTCTCGTCAATCTTTGTACGCTGATAGGAGTTATTGCCTTCTTACCCGCATCCTATATCAGTCGCACCGCTTCCGTGGCGACTAAGGAATACATATTCCACATAATCATTCCTTCATTTGCGTGTGGTGCCTTGCTGGCCACATCTGTCTTCCTCTTAATCCCAGAGGCTATACATATGCTCAGTGGAGCCACCGATGAACATGATCACCACCAACTCGAAAACACCGAAAGCCAAGCTGCTTGGAAGTTTGGAGTATCTGTCTTTGGCGGCTATTTCATTCCCTTTGTCTTCTCGGGCATCTTTCCACACAGTCATGTTCCCAAGGATGACGACATTCATCTTCATCCTACAGATGAGGCTACCTCCGCACGTGAGCCCTCTTACAATGCTGACGCCCCAGATAGCGTGGACAAGGATACCGAAGAAATCGGCAAAGTGGGCGTTGGTCCAAAAGAAGACAAGTTGTCCTCAAAGCAAGTCTCCATCAATCCAGACAACCGCTTGGCCTGTTCAGTTTTGGTCGGCGACTTCTTCCACAACTTCGCCGATGGCATCTTCATCGGCACGGCCTTCCTCCTGTGCTCCAGAAGTATCGCCATCACCGTCTCTGCCACGTCAGTTTTCCATGAACTCAGTCAAGAGCTGGCCGACTACTTTCTATTGACAAACCAATGCGGCCTGTCTCCTTTGAAAGCCTTGGCTCTAAATTTTATCTCTGGCTTGTCCGTCATGCTTGGGGTGGTAGTCATCATGGCTATGGAAGTGAGCGAAGAATCAGTTGGGGTTCTTCTGTCTATGAGTGCCGGCGTTTACTTTTACATTGCCTTGACTGAATGCGCCCCCAGAATCAATCACTACATTGTCGACACTTACTGCCGTGTACTGTCGTTTGTTTTCTGGTCCGTCGGAGCCGTTCCGATAGGCCTTGTGCTTCTAAACCACGAACACTGCGATTAAGAAGTTTTCCCTGGTTCTCACACCATAAGGTTGCTTCCCGGTATTGTTTATTGTTTCCTTGGCGTAGAAAAACCGACTTAAGGCTTTGAATTGGTATATCGTATACATCATCATTTTTTGTCGTCATTTTTAGCTAATGGGGCAGGGGAATTTGTAGGTGATGACGCGAGTCGGTGGCGTGAATAAGCTAAGTGTCTCACAGACCCTTTTGCTCCTTGATTGGTGCAATCACTTCAGTTCGAGCCTCACTTCTGCGTCACATGATTTCTTGTGGACAAATAGATATCCTTCGTCACATTGTCATTCCATTCTTTGCATCCGGTGCAATTGACAGCAACATCGGTCTTTCGCTCAACTCCAGAATCCATTGATATGCTGAGGAGAGGGCAGGGATGCCCAACAATAGCTATCGCCTCGAAAACTGCGAACAGACATCGGCGGTTACTTCATTCCGTTCGTCCTTTCCGGGCTATTCCCCCATTGTCCTAGCATCGATGGCAATAATGTGATTCAAGTCAACAAAGCAGACTCTGCCACAACGCCTGTAGCTCCCGTTGGGAACACAATTGGCGAGGACAATGTGGAAAAAGGCCACGACGGAAAGTCCAAGGATAATGATGAGTTGTCGTGAACGACTGAAACTGTTGAACTGGATTTATCCGCAAACATCATTCAAGACTACAGCTTTATAACCTCTACCTTGGTCGGTGACTTCTTCCACGACTTTTCAGACGGTACTTTTGTCGGCTTATCATTCCTCGTATGCTGCCAAAGTTTTGTCATGGCAGTCGCTTTGCCAATCGCCTTCCATGAACTCTGTCAAGAGCTGGCCGACTACCTCATGTTAACAAATCAGTGTGGGCTGTCGGCCTAGAAGGCCTTGGTGCTCACTTTCCTTTCGGGTTTCTCAGTTCTTCTGGGAGTAATTGTTATGATGGCAATGGACGCACGCAATGACGCGATCGGTGTGCTGCTTGCAATAAGTTCGGGAGTTTAGTCAGCATTGCCTTCACTGATCTTGCCCCCTTCGCCGTATTACCGAGACTCTCAGGCGGGTTGTTTCGCTATTGTTTTTGATCCTTGGAGCGGTCGATTCTTGAACACTGTTAAAAAGCGACAGCTTTTATTTCATATCAATAAGACATGCATCCGCGTCGGCAACGTCAATAGATAGCAGTGTAGTAAAGTTCACTTTGTTCCTCGTTTTGTTGTTGTGTTCCTAAGGGTCATGGTGTTGGTATAATTCAATCCATCCTCAAGTAGAGCCTCGATAGGAACTGTTGGTATGAGTGCTGATAAATAGTTCTGCAGACAACATTGCACTTGCGAGCCATGAAAGACGCTATGCATATTCGCCACTCAACCCTTCTTGATCCATTTTCGCGGGAACCTACCAAATTGGAAGTGTTCTGTAGTGTGGAGTGTATGCTGTACGTTATCAGCAAAATGCTTCAAAAGCATCACTCCATGTTAGTGAGGTTAGATGTTTGATCCATCGCCAATCAGATGCTGCACGATGCATCATGGCATCATGGCCATATGGCCATCATGCATCATTTAGAATGGCCTACAGTATTCCAGTACTTGGATTACCAGTCTCCTGGACAAGTATGTTCATACTGTAGGATGAACATCTACGGTACTTGCATAGCTACTAGGGAACACGAATCATGAACACATGGTCAGTCCATCAGTCCATGGTACTCCACCAGTAGTCCCAGTACCAGTACTTGTATCTGGTATTCTAATCTCCAACAACACTCCAACCTCCAACACAATCGAGTCTCGAAATCAGCAGGCTGGGGTGTTTGGTCTCTCAGAGTCGATCGTTCGAGCATCCTGTCATATATAAGTTAATCCGTTGTTGACAAGGATGGCGTCGGTCGCAACAACATCGAATCCAAGGACTGGTCCCCCGCCATCGAAACGCTCAAGGACTGATGTAGTTGTTTACGCTCCCAGCAGCATACCGACCACGAGTTTGGCGGCGCCGACGATGCGCCTATCTGGTCATTCTGGATCCGTCTATACCTTAGCGTATGATCCCACTGGCTCCACCCTTGCGAGCGGCAGCTTCGACAAGAAAGTCTTTCTTTGGAACACAGAAAGTGGCGACTGTGAGAATTACAATGTCTTGGAAGGTCACAAAAATGCCGTGTTGGATTTGAAGTTCTCGCATGCTGACGTGTTAGTCACAGCGAGTGCAGACAAGACGTTGGGGGCTTGGGATGCCAATACTGGACAGCGTCTCAAGAAGTGTACCGCTCACACTGGGATTGTTAATAGTGTGGACGTAGATCAGGAACTATTCTGCAGCGCAAGTGACGACGCAACTGTAAAACTGTGGGATATTCGCGTCAGTCGAGGAGGCCTGACCGGATCCCTACCTCATGACTTTGCTGTCACAAGTGTGGCGTATGGCCCTGATTATCAAGTCTTCACTGCAGGTATCGACAACTGGATTCACTGCTGGGACCTACGCCAGGCGCAAAAAGTTTACAGCATGAAGGGGCACACCGATACCATCACGTACTTATCTGTACATCCGAAAGGAACACACTTGCTTAGCAACAGCATGGATCAGACTCTTCGAAGCTGGGACATTCGACCGTTTGTGCAAGGCTCAAGGTATAAGAAAACGTTTACCGGAGCAACACATAATGCCGAAAGGGCGCTGTTGAAATGTTCTTGGAGTGGCAACGGACAAATGGTATCGGCTGGATCTGCCGATGGCATGGTCCACATTTGGGATGAGCTTACCGCAGAGGAGTTGTACTTGTTACCTGGGCATTCCGGTACCGTCCATACAACGATCTTTCACCCGTTGCTGTCACAGCAGATTGCCTCTGCTAGCAGCGACAATACAATTTATGTCGGTGAATTGGAGTGAGCAAGCCACTGGGCTCGGCTTGATAGCTGGTCGCCAAGCGCATGTCATTGCACGCTGTTTCTATGACGTCGCTATTGTTACCGTTCTTCGGAGAAACCCCAGCATCGAGATCGCTGCATTTCATGCGATGTTCGTCAATCAACTGGAGCTGTTGCTTTGCTTCACGACATCAAAAGTGGTGACGACTAACTTAATGCATTATGTAGTACCTCCCATCCTCCAAATCATTATGAAGTGATGTAGGGCAAAGGGGGAGCGTTGGTCGTTCCTTCCAAGATGACAGCACCGTTGAATGCATTCGCAACACGCATTCGAAATAGCAAGCAGGTAGTTTGTTCGCAATAAGGATCGCAGTCACGTCAGCCTCAGGGGACGCCACAGGGAACTGTCGCCCAAGCCAGCGTGGCTGATAACTTTCCATGCAGTTGTTTACTACGAGCGTCTGGTCATTCTTCCCATTATTTGAGAAGGAGGATTGGCTTATGAGCGACCGTCCATGCATGGTTGGTTGTGAGATTCAGCCTTTTTGATGACCTCGTTGAGTTGATCGACGTATTTGATAGATTACAAACATTCCCAGACCTGCCCAAGGTTTGACAGATTCTTCATCACAAAAATGCCCCCTGCTGAATATGGTAATCGTCAGTAATGGAGAGGACTAAACGGAGCAGAGTCTCACATCTTTTGAGATTCAAGTCACATCCTAATAGAAGCATTGCAAAGAATCATGATAGTCCACCAAGATTTGGTTTGATATTTGGCTAGGAGGCACCACATAGCAAGTGCAATCAGAAAATAGAAAGTTAGTCGAGTTTTCTACAATCAAATTGAAGTACTTCTCCTTAGAAACAACGTTAGGTCCAATTGCGTGTTGTCCAACGTTCCTATTTTGTGCCTGATTTCTCTTTGCCTTGAACATATTTTCGATGAAACATTCGAATCCTGCAGCCCTGTGGTGATATGTTCATTGCTTTCTTATCTTATGACAATCCTCACCCTGGTCGGTTAACCCATCAAGGGTTCGAACTGCCTTGAAGTCAAATGTATGCACATCAGTTTGCAACCTGGTTTGAAGAGAGCCTGTCCCTCTTTCCATGGCAAGAAATATATACTTCAAATAAGTACTGGTAGGCAGTGTGCCAGCACGCAGAACAAAAATGATCAAGTACCCAAGTTTCTCAGGATCAGAAGATGAAACGTAGTATCTGAAACATTGCCATGATGTGGAACCAGCAGCAAGATTGTCACATTCACGGATGTAGCTGAAAATTACAACATGAAAGCATCATGCATTGGCTGCCAGAGGTCAAGAAAACCATCTATGCCAAAGTTCATAGGGTACAACAGCGTGGGACCAAGCTCATGAGCTCAAGTGATTCTTATCTGTTGGAGTGGCTATCCACTGAAATGATGCTAGGGAGAAAATTGGAGGCCTTGGTAGCACAACAAGATTGAAAAGAAGGAAACAAGAATTGTGGTTGTGGTAAGCAAGTTAGTTGGTCAGAACACCAAAGACAAAAGTGCTCTTACTTGTCAATCAGCATATGTAAAACTGAGGAAAACAAGCTGGCATTACTCTGTTGCTTCAGAGTGCATCAGAACACTGAATTGACAAGTAATACAGTAAGCCAAGCAAAATTGTGAATCCAAACCAAGTACTTGCGGTCAGCTCCCTTATTGGAGTGGCTTTTATCACTTGCATCCTTACTTAGCAGCGGAAGGTGATTTTCCCATGCCCTCACAGCAGTAATGGACCTCTGGTGATAGATTGTAACTACTGTCCAGCGCCTGATACTTCTTCATCAGCTCTGACAACCATATCAAGCTGGCTCTTCACAACTGATAGCAGATACGCTGACAATGGATCAACAACGCGGACAGAACATGTCACCGAGTACGAGGACCACGCATGCACTCACAAAAGACCACTAGTAGGTGGCACTAGATCATCAACTCTCCTATGTTTGGAAAGAAGAATCTCAATCTCGGTTATGATTGCCCAGCAGCAATTGATACCTCTGCCTGTATCCACACGCTCAATCTCCGTGAGCCCCGACTGTAGTAATGTAAGGGGTCAGGAACATTTTTAGCTTGAACCCGTCAGCGTGCAACAGCGCACTTCAGGTCATACTATCGTGGCATATGCGAGACACAATTTCAACTTTCCCGTACTTGAGTACAAGTATGTCTGTCCACCGGATTTGCGAACCCTGAATACGAACCATGGACTCTCCGGCGGCTCTCCCTTCACCTCCCAATCCATCTTCGAACCATGACCCAAACAATCAGGCGTATGGAGTTCATACGGATGAGGAGTGGAAGGATCTTCCTATGACAGAAGGAACCGACTGATTCTCAACAGAAGCACATTTTTGACAAGAAGCCAATGCACATGACTATCAAAGCTATGGAACCCTCACAATAAGTTGGCCTACCTCATAATTGGATTTATGTCTATAACTAGTAGTACTGTTCTAAATTTGATGCTCTATACTGATCTGGTCATGTGCCACCGGATGGTTTCGTACATTTTTTACCATGTTGATCAGAAGCTGGACATCAAGAACAAGAAACTGGAATCCTGGGCTTGTATACCTCTCAATCATATCTCCAAAGATATGCACTGCAACACCTTGCAATTGATACCATTGAATGGTTCAAGGAAGGAATTTAAAATATGAGACAACCATGATGCTTTGAGCATTGACTGTAATTGTGGATGCAAGTAGGATCGAAAAGCAGAAAGCACTTTGCTATATCAGTTCTTCTCCCAAATCAGCATCTACTGGCAAATCCTTCGTTGAACCATCGGTTATCAATCAAAATGGAAAACAAAGATACAGTAATCCAAAACCGATGACATCCGGAGTTACACCAAACAACCATGACCTTCAGGATAATTCCACTGGCAAGTAATCGTAACCATCCGTTGGACACCAAGAGGTGATTTGCAGCATGTAAGGGATGGGCTACCCCATGGCTAAACTTCACTCTATGCTTATGAATTTGTTCCCAGATACCGAATCGTTTTGTTGGTGTCCCGGTTTCTTAAGGCATGTCCCATCTTTCGTCAAGTGAATCTATTGATTTTATTTTCTCCCAAAGTGTCATTTATCCAGGCAACCATCCAACTTATTTTTGGTTTGAGAGTGCGTTTTGTGGCTTTATTCCCAGGCAACAATTTTGTGTATGCTTGATGTGAATACTAAGTTGGATTCAGATAGAACTTTCCAGAATTTAGTTGCTTGTCACAAACCTGACGGAATAATAGCTATCACTCAGATCCGGCACCTTCAACATATATTGGAGCAAAAAAGAAAAGGGTCAATTATACGCAGACGCGGACACTCTCATGGTGGCGGCGCGCCCGCACAATGTGCTACTGGTGCCCAGTCGTTGATACACACGCCGATTCACTGTGGGTGCGCCAGGAAAGTGTGTCTTGCCGAATCAAACGTACCCTGAGATTGCGGGTGTGATCCAGGCCGATGGAAACGAGCAGCCGACATTCCGATCTAGCTCCAAGCTGGTTGTACATGCTCCAGAGGGGCAGGAGGGCAGGCGACCTCATCTACTGCCATTTACTCTTTGGTTCCTGTTCATTTGCAGGGAGCGAATATGTTGCTGCTAAGGTCATTGCAGCCTTGTCCGCTCTACTCACGGCCGCCATGGGTGGCGGCGCCGCGGGGGTATTGTTGGAGAAAAGCAGCTTGTTAGTACTATTTTGCAGGCCCTTGCTGCCAGTACAGCGAGGGGACCAGTACTGATGACGACTGCATTTGTGAGCCTTCTTGTGTACAAGAATGCATATCCGACCGGATTAATGAGGCTTTGGGCATTATCCCCATTTGGGATCACCTTGCAAATTGTCTGCTGGCAAGGTCAAGGACAGCAACAGCATCAGTCAAGAAAGCAGTATTTTTATCATTAGACAAAGAACTTTGCAGCAACATGAATTGCAGCATGATATTCCAGAGCACATTTCCTGTCATTGTTGAGGAGGGCCAAAGCCTGAGTCACTTTGGGATGGATAGTGTCAATCAAAATGATGTACTTTGGCAAGACCTCCTGAGTACTATATCACACACAATGTCATGTTTAAGCTACCTGCCCTGCCTGATCTGGAACTCAGCTTACGCCTTGTGGTGTACTCATTCATGGACCACCAATCACCAACCACTGTCGAATTCACAAAGATAGCAGACATGCTTATTGACATTGACCTGAAACACTTTGTTGAATCAATTCTTCAAGGAGAGAAGAAATTTGGGTCCACCACACTGGGTAAAACTGTCAGGAATCTTCTTCCAATACATTTTGCCATCTTGATCAGTACCAATTGCGGCATAAGCCATCACGAAAATTTTTGTAGAAGCCCGCTGCATTTATGTGTCAATCTTGAAGTTCTCACCAGGCAAACAACCAGCAGTGGAGCAAATGGCTTGGTATGTACCCTGGTTGTATGCATCTTCCAGGGTATCAAAATCTGCAATCTGTTGAAGAAAAAAGGAAAAAGAAATGGTAAGGAGGTGAAGATCAATCAACAAAGCACTTGTTGTTGACACCGAACAATGGTACTCAAAACGTTTTCAGAAATTCAAATCTGAGCCTAATTCACAGCACATGCAACAAGTCTTTAACACCCAAGAATTGGAAAAAATCTGTGGACGCCAAGGGAGAATATACCACCAAAATTTCCAAAATTGGTTGCTTAATGCTCGAGGCCAAATATCTGATCCAGATTTTGGTCCAACGGTGGAAATTCTCTCAGTACCTTGTACCAGTACCTCTGGACATGTCCTTTAATTTTTAATTGAAATCAAAATATTTTATAGTAATACGTAGAGAAGAGTAAGACATGAAAGTAAAGAACCTTTTGTCGTCATCCCAGAATGATTTTTCACCGATTACATATCAAAACATTGCGGACCGTGACGCCAATAGATGACATTAGGCCCGATCCTATCAAAAAAGTCTTCATCCATTTTAGGGGATTTCATTGTCCGACACCACATCAGCAAATGTCACAGTATTAAGAACACCAAACATGATGAATTTTGGATGCAGCAAATGGGCTGTAGCGTGGATTTGCTTAGTATGTCCATGCGCCAAAAAGATGATTCCATGTACGGGATTGTGAGCGGTAAAGCAAGCTACAATATTGTCATGAGTACTGATATGTGGCCAGCAGGTAGTCACACCCACTGCAACTGACCACCTGCTATGATGATAGGCCACCAATGAATGTTTCTTGTTAAACATTTTGTCCACACTCTCGTTATTGCAAAAGACGTGAGCTGGTTTGCCTTGTGGCATGGGGCACTCTGAAGCGCCAAATTTTGAATCACAAGTGTTCTATTGCCTCTAGTAGGCAAGCTTTCAATGCGATGAAGTCGACTGAAAATGTACTGGTCTTGACAGTTACTGTTGCTCGCTGCACCACAGTATCGGTGCTCGATTGATGAACCATTCCACGAAGCCAGTGAGGGAGCAACGCGTTGCCCTATGGAATGCGTGCGGCACATCTACAAAGGCTGATGTGACATACAATGTGGATGTACCTCTTCTGCATCACAAAATAACTCATGGAAGCCTTCTTTGTTCATAAGGAAATCACCAGGTGTGCAACAATTGTTCAAGATATCCCTCTTGCGGGTTTGCTTGATACTGGGACAGAAGGGCAACGTCCAACAATATGTCAACCCATCCACTTTCTGTAGCTCACCGCAGTACGCCAATTAATTCTTGGTAGAATGTCAGATCTTCTACATTGAGCTCATGCATGACCCTTGTTTCAGGGGAATACATGTTTTGCATTGGAGTATCAATATTTGCTGTTCTAAGAAGTCTTCATCTTGTGTTCTTGATCGCTTCTTCGACATTTATGATGGCTGCCTTGAGATAGTCTTGACTAGTCACTGTCCAGCAAGTGATGCCATTGATTTCATGCCTTTGGAGTTCGGCGCCGAGGTAAATTTCAGGAACATTGATCTTATCATTTTTAACAAGTTTAAATGTCCCTTGCACTTCCTCTAATATAGTATTGCACGTGAGATTGCCAAGATGTTGTCAACATACATCATGACGTTCAAATCATTTTTTGCCATCCCCTTTTGCCGCTGCCCCTATCTGTACATCAGGACGATCTGCCATTGACGACCGGGAATTCAATGATGCAAGCTTCTCCGCTAAGTAAGATCAAACTCTGAAACTTGCGGAGTTGAGATCATAAGCAAAGGGCCTAAAAAACAAGGAAGTTCTTCCTCCTTTGGACCCAAACTCTGGGCCTGCACCATTTAGCATTTCTACTTATTCGGTGCCGTCAAGACGGCGTTTTGTTTGTCAGCACCAAGGATCTTGAGGTCATTCATTCAGCTATCATCAAGATTATTCTCACTGAATCTCATGGTGCTACTGTACAATAAGATACTGAAGTGGGTGCACTTGTCTTATGGCCATCAACACAGTACCTCGCCTTTCGTCGGCAATTGGCACCAAGAAGCTTTACATCAAAGACTAGGTGGCCGGTGATCTGCGTGTATCCCACTTACGTGTAGGGTTTTTTTCAAATCCTTCAAATGCAATTCGCACGCTTTGTATCTCCCTTAATAGCATCCTCGTGTAGGGTGTTGCCTTGCTCCCTATCAATCTCAATTACCTCTTTGATATTCTTCGGGATGCGAAGAATCTCATACCTATTTGTATCCTACTACCAATACTTCTTCTTGACTTTGGCAGTACTTGCTTCTGCGTCTCGAGAAGATAAAAAAGCACCCACCATGCGAATGCTAGTTTGCCATCGACCTTACAATCCCTTGCATACGTTGCCAATTAAACCGGATACAATTCCTTGAGATCTTTCATGGCTATCCACTCATTTGAACCAACACGTCACTCAGGAAACAAGCATCTCCCATCCTCTAGTGGCTTTGTGGCTGGCTTTCAACACCATAATCGTAAGTCCCCTTATAATGGGGAACAGCATCATGTAAAACGCAATGGTTGATTCTTGAATCAAGCATCATCTGTCTCCGACCCTCCTCGTTGACATGGCAGATCGAATTTTCAGCATTCACGTTGGCAGTCAGTTCTTCAGTGTGAAGCATTGGTATATTCTACTGCGTATAGGCGTGAGTCAAGGAGGGGATATCTATGTGGGGTCCCGACAGGTTGTTTTCCTCCAATATGACACATAGGCTCCGCTCGCTGGCATGAAGCATCTTGCCTTCGCCACCCCCTCGTGATCGCCATTTTCATACCAACATAATTGTCGGCAGGATATCCACGACGTTGCTTCATCATTCACATTTTTGAGAGTCACATCATCAATTACTCTGATGTCTTCTTGAAAGATGTTATCTTTGTCAAAGGGGTCGATCACCTTGCTGCTAGCGGGAATGACCTGCAAGCCCGTGATTGATGCTTGAATGCCGACTGGGCATCAAGCAAACATCCGTTTCAACCGCTCGTTGTATTCATGCATTTGCTTGTTTGAGACTTCATTGCATCTCTCATCATTGGTAAACCATTGGACAGTTGTACAGAGATCGGGATTCTGCTTTCTGGCAAGATCCAATAAGACATAAGTCGGCCCAGCAGCACACGATGTGAGACTCCCAGCCAACCACAAAGCATTCTCCACTTCTCCCAAACCAGTGTTGCTTTGAAAGTTAATCCAATCATTAAATCTTTAGTGTTTGCATTTGTTGTAATGTGTAGTGTAACTTGAAATGTATTGCCACCAGTACAATACAATGGAATTATTAGTACGCGAGAGTATTGATTTGTGGGATTGCAATTGTAATGAGCAACAAGTGTGAGTATAGTTGACATCAAGATGCTCCGTGATGACGGGAATTTCGCCCCTCACAATCTCAATTGGAGTTCAACATTCCAAATGATTGGATAAGTTTGCGCAGACATTCTCTGTCTTGCACACCCCTAGCAAATCCATAATCCACAATCTGAGGGGTGCTTTGCTCTTCAGCATGATTCAATACCATTGTTTCTTTTATTCATGGATTCCTTGTTTGGAAGGATTTCTGTTTGGTCTCCTTGTAGCTGAGACGTGATATTACATTTCATATTTGCGTATGGCATCCATAAATCGTGTCTTTGGGCCAGTCTGCATTGATGCTCCATCAAATGTGAGCCTCTCCGGTCCTCCATAGTCCAAAATGAATTGCATCAATGCATCGCCAAAGCTGTTCCCATTGACAGAAGGATATGATGCTTTGAAGCAACATCTGCTGTGCATCAACAATTGCGTTCCAATATTGCCTTGTTGCAGTGACCTCACCTTGCTGTAGCTATGCTTTGTTTGTAGCACAAATGCCGCCCGTGTAACATGAACGGCAAACATCTGATCTGCTCTGTAGCTACTGCAGATGAGAAGAACGGCGGATCTCAACCCGCATTGCGTCGTCACTCGAAGTGTGCATTATGCTCTGACAGGGCAGATGCCAAATCGCTCTGCCGTGAGTCCCGCCGTCACTTTCGAATGTTATTCACTGCTTACGAAGGTGCGTCTTGCAGGCATGATGTGCATTGGCTCATACTCTGCATTGACATGTGCTTTTCATCGATGTTTGTGCTGAGATGACTTACATGAGACAAGTGATTGGTCAATTGAACGGAGAAACGCATCATCAGGAGTTGCGTCCACGTATTCGTTCCGGTCGGTGAATGTATCATCCGAGGCCAACCGGCGCTTCCACGGAGGGTATTGTAGGGATTAGCATCCCAGAAGGGAAGACCATATGATCTTTCCTGATTGCTGGAAATGATCTAAAAATCCGTAGAAAAGAGACCCACTGAAGATGAGAATAAATGTTGTCCCAATGGCAGAAGCATCATAGACAGTGGCGCCGGTGATGATTGGCATATTTCCAATTGGCAGGATTGCGGCATCATATGCATATACATCCGCGGTGCGATATGCGGAGTGAAGAACTACAAAAATGCGCCCAAGGCAGCATGAATCCGCGTTGGTATTTTGTTTGTTCTCCTCTTTGCCACAGTGTCAAGAGGAGGATCATTTCATGTCTTCTCCTGTGCTGCTGACGTAGTAGACCGAAGCTGCCGTGCTCATTGCATTGTTGCGCTTGCTCATTGCGCCCGCCAATTATACCATGCCTGGTTGTAAACTGGCTCACCTGTAACCGGGCAGACATTGTGTTGGTCGGGAGGTTTGATGCAACTGCCAACTCTTGATTTTGTGAGTGTAGTTCTTAAATCTCGCTTTGACCGCTGCAATTTCCACCGCCATCATTAGTTTGGAATGCGGCACGTTCACGTTTTACTAGTGTCTCGCAATCTTAGTATTGTTTCATTTTCATGTAGACGCGCCTCGGAAAATTGACGGAGGTCAGTCCTTATGATTATGCGACTGTCCCATTTTCTTGCGATTACCGTGTCCACCACCTCAATTGCCTCTTTTGCTCCCACCACCATGTCCAAAGCCTCCGCATCCCCTGGAATGGCATCCACCTGTGGTAGCCTGATTGATTTGGCATCTGGTCATGTTCTGAACAGCCCCCATTTGTGGTGGATGCTTCTGCATAACCATGTTATGGAACAATGATAACACCTGTTTATATGTGATGTTGGTTGAGACTTGAGATAGTTCAATCTCAATTTGAGCCTTTTTGGAGCAAGAAAGTCAGCTTTGATTGTCATGTCCAGTCTAAGAGAACAATGCATCATTTGCATTTGACATATGCATTGAATGCTCATGTGAGTCTCTTCTCAAATTAAGACCACCACATATGGGGCAGCTTTGCTCCTGTGTCAAACAAGGTCCTCTTGAGGACCTCATCAGCCTCGCAAATATTGATTGCATGGATACCCATGTCCTCATGGTGTTCAACAAGTCACTTTTTAATGCCTTTCTTCCGTCATTCGGATGCTGGCTGCAAGCCCTGGAACTTGGCTTCAACTGTGTCATTTCCAGTGACAAAATTCGGGAGGAAGGTAGGAACTTGGACCAAATTGATGGCACAAGAATCACCTTCAAATGGGAAATTTGCTTCGTAGTCATCCAAGAAGTTGTCGTTGATTGCCGGTGGGTCTGGGATGTCATTCTCATGAAATACATACTTCAGAGGGATAGTGTCACATCCTGCTGGAATTGACCTCAAGCTTCCCATTTGGTAGTACTCTCTTTGAACTGTCTGGCTTTGCATCCTCTGCAAGGGTCTTTGAGTTGTTGATGAACTTCTGATGAGTCATGTAGGGCCGGACGAGATCCTCTAGAAGTTCAATGGGGAATGGAGCGCTACTTGGGTACTAGCAACCGAGGCAAACAAGTTTGTCTCGCATCCACTGGACCAATGCCTTAATGTTCTTGCATGTTCCTAGACGAATCCGGATTTGACTCTGCGTGACCATCAAATCGGAGTTGGCCTTGAATTGATCATCAAGTTCTTTAAAATTTATATCTAGGCATGAATCGAAGCTGTCACCAAAGATGTTGTTGGCGAGGCATTGCATCAGCATTTCATCCATGAACAACGTATTCCACGATGGTCATACTGCCAGTCCGTTAACTGCTTATGGATGAGTAATACTGTGTCAGCATTGACTTATGTATCATGCATACCGAACAGTCTTCCGTCGTCTCATACCCGAAATCAGGGCATAGCAGTGCAGGCTTTTGCTCAACTGTACACGTCATAAACCAAGTCAAAGCTGCCATGATCGACTTACCAGCTTGATATTAAAGGATAGAAAGGAACACAAAAGAAAACAGCTAATAGAACAATGTTAAGATAGATGTAACATGTAATTGCTGTGAGAAAGCAGCCACGTCATCGATTGGTTTCAGACCAAAGTACCGTCGAATCGATCACAGTACCAGTATCGTTTACAACTTGCCGTTTCCGTTGTGTTTGGGATGTGCGAGAACGCAGGCCAAATGGACTGACAAACGGACAACTCGCGAGAAGCAGGAAATTCGCACCAAGTAGCTACATTGTACATTGGAACGAATTCGACAAAGACGACGGTCGCGAACCGACGAACCTAGACAGTTGTTAAACTGGCCGCCATGACCTCTCCTTCACTGACCTCCCCTGTCACCTACACCAAAACCTGGGTCGACATCTTCACAGACCTTGATCAATGGGAGGATTCGGCCAGATTCTATTCCGTGCATGCACGCGACCTCAACACGGTTCGCGGCTTCCGTCGCCTTTGTTCCCCCACAATTGGCCATCTCGTAGCCTTGCATGGTGGAGGAGTCCAGCTCGTCCATAACATCCACGATGGCTCCCAGGACGACCTTGACACCGACCGGGGGGAACTTTGGGCTCTCACAGGTGCCGTCGGTACGGTGGCTACGATGGTCATAGACCAGACAGGAGCGTACGCCAGTCAGACGGGTATCGCGATCGAATGGGAGACCAGGAGAAATTGGACGACGGCATCAGACCTCGTCGCGCCTGAGGTTGCACCGCCACCCAAGAAACCTCCCCGGGCGGAAAAGCCAAAGTCATCACGAGGGCGATGAAGCCTCCGTGACCAGCACTCGCTCCTCCACCAAAAAGTTGCGCGTTAACAAGTCCGCACAAGACAATTATCGACGCATACTCGAGCTGAGTGATGAAGACGACGACGGTGAGGCGGTCGACGCTCGCGAGGACGCCAGCAACACTAATGACGATGTACTTTTCGTCCAAGCATCGGTAACCCTACCAAATATGCTCCCAAGGCCCGGCTTTCTCGTCGCAGCCCTCATGCAGGCCTACACAATGGAACCCTCAAAACTTTGTCTCGCGGCCATCTCAGCAATTAACGCTCGCGCCGTCAAAGCGAGCGTCGACCCGGCATCATCTGCGCTCGCAAAAGGCGCCGCCTACGT
Source organism: Fragilaria crotonensis (assembly GCA_022925895.1). Lineage (NCBI taxonomy): Eukaryota > Bacillariophyta > Fragilariophyceae > Fragilariales > Fragilariaceae > Fragilaria > Fragilaria crotonensis. The sequence goes on from JAKSYS010000265.1 coordinate 68,893, forward strand.
CGCAGCCTGGCTATGGAATATTGCCACGAATAAAGCCCGCGCCAGACTGTCACTCACGCAGTCAACCCGCAAGCAGACACGTGGGCCCGTGATGTTCACCTAAAGTACCTCGCGGTACGCGCGGCGCGCCCTCCACACATGCCCGGGCCAGCAGAAGGGGCACCGCCTGCGATCGGAGCAGAGGTTTGGACAAACCTGGCGAATGCCTTGGCGCTCCAGGCCACGGAACGGCCTGCAGCCCCCGCGGCGGTCGCGAAGAAAGGTTTCGACGCATTTCCGGTCACCACACAGCAGATGGTGCTGTTCGCATCCGAACGCGATGAACACGCTAGCGCTCGGGCCAACCCGGTCGACACCTACACCGAAATCCTCGGCTTAGCCAACGCGGCTTATGTCGCGCAGCACCTCCACCATCACCTCAAGTCGCGCCTAAAGCTTGACGTTCTCCTCCCTGCCGGTTTCTGTTCGGCGGTGCGTATGGCATCGTTTATCGCGTCCACCAGCGACCGGCCCGAAGCCTTCAGTCTCTTTGCTTGTGCGCCGCAGCCGCTCACTAGGAACAACACAACAACCGCGGACAACGGCGACTCAGCGGCGGACGACTTGATGCGCATGCAGCTCAAGGTGACCGATTCCACGACAGGACTTTCGGACAAGGATGTGAAACGCCTTACTATTGTGCCCAATTCCTTTCCGGATCTCGCAGCCCTGTGCGAGAACATGGCTGGCGTCACGGAGCTGGTATTCGGACTGCGGTCGCCTGTAACAACGATGTTACGTTCGTGGGTGGAGTTTCTCGCCCGATCGGGTGGTATGACGACTGCGGGCCTCCTACAGCTTGCACACACACAGATCCGACATCCCCAGCCCGTTTGGGCTGGTTCATTGAGCGCCGCCTCCAACAGTACCTGACGGCCTGTGCGGCGGCCGACCACATCGATGATGTAAGTGTCGACCTATTCGCGTTCCACGCGACGCGCCAGCAGCTGGAAGATGGGGTATTTATTTATCCGTTATGCGCCTACCTCCACCAGGCCAAGCTGGGTCCCAAGAAAGCAACGCCTGCATATCCGTCGCCCGCGCCTGCAAGTTCACGCAGCGGGCAACCCGACGACGTGGTTACTAACCCAAACGGACGCCTCACTCGCCAGGATGACTGGCAGGTCTTTCTGGACCGGGCCGCAGACGCTCCCATTCCCAATATGTGTTGTCGCTACCATCTCAATGGGAAATGTGCGCGATCCTGTCATTACAGTGATTCCCACACTCCCTTGACCTCAGAGCAGAAAACAGCAGGCGTCGCTTGGGTCGCAGCTTGTCGTTCACGCATGCAAAAAGCCTGAGTCGGAGGGCAACGCCGCCAAGAAGCCTAAAGTAGTAGGACAACGTGATTCGTATCTCACCGCTCCGACGTCTGCTTTTCAGCCATCATCCGTCGTCTCGCCCGACATCGCATCGCCCGCTCATCACTCGCCCGCCGCTCGGCTACACGCCTCGCGATCGTCAACCGCACCGCCGTCGGTGCCTCTACCCGGCAACGCACGCATTTCGTCGCCTGTTCACGACCGGCAATCACACCGCCGCAATCGCCTGCAATACGTCGCCCGTCGTCGCATCACACGAGCATGGGCTTGCCCGCTTGTTGCCAGCTTTGTGCCCTGCGGGCCCACCACCCACACACCGCATGAGTAAGTTCCACGTCCCGTCATCCTCGTTACTCGTCCCTGTTCCCCGTCTTCGCGCACTACGCGAGCCGTTCCCACTTCTGCCTTCTGGTCGCCTTATGCCACTGCTGTACGCCATCACCGCCGACCATGGCTCCCCCACCCACCCGTCCACCTTCCGGTTCGAATGGTCGCTCCAGGCTGCCGATCATAACGCGTTAGTACTTCGTCGTTTTCATTACGACATCGGCCGGGCGCTTCGCGCCCAATCATTCTCCACCCTCACCCCGGGTTCCGAGTTCCGCTCCCCTCACCTACTGGCCCCGTTGCTTTCGCGTCATCCCTCTGGCCCCGCTTTCTTGAACGCATCACGCTCGGCGCCCAGTACCCGCTCGCGCCCATTCCCGACGCCGATCGCTTCCTCGATGTCACCGCTACCCTGGCTCGTGGCAATCACAAATCGGCCCGGGGCCACGAACCCAGACTCATCGAGATGTTGAAAGATGAGGTGAAAAGGGGATGGCAGCTTCCCCTCCCGATAGACGTGGCGATGGAGATACCGCATTGCGAATTAGCCCCATTGGGCATGGTTGTCCAATCAACAATTGGCGAGGATGGTTCGCGAGAGATCAAACACCGGCTCACTCATGACCAGTCATTCAACTCCACCAAAGGCGCCAGGCGGAGTGTAAATGACAGAGTGGACACGCAACAGCTGACACCAGCCAGATTCGGACGGGCCCTTCTTAGATTTCTCCACTTTGTCTGTTACCTGCGACGGAGGTTCCCAGATGAGAGACTTCTCCTCACCAAAGTGGATTGCAAGTCGGCATATCGGAGAATCCATTTGCAGCCTTTGACAGCAGCAAAGTCCTGCACCGCAATTGCAGGCATGATGCTGATGGCGCTCTGCATGACGTTTGGAGGGGCTCCAAACCCTTCTCAGTGGAGTGATGTTTTGGAAGTAATAGCCGATCTGGCGAACGACCTCGTGAGGCGGATGGACTGGGATCCGGTCGGCGTGTGCGCTCCCCAACAGTTCCTTCTGGAATCTCCGAGTGCGGTGGACAACAACAAAGGGTTTGTGGTCGGGTCGGAGGCATTTGCGCCTGCCTTTGAGATGTCGGTGTGTTATCCCACGGACGACTGCTTGCCTCGTTTCGAGTGTTACCTCGACAACCTTTTCGGAGTTTGCCGAGAAGTGGATTCGGCTAGAGCGTCGGCCGCGGTGCCACTTGCCCTTCACTTAGTTGGTCGGCCGGTCCTCGAAGGAGTCGAGGAGTCATTTCCTCGAGATGATCTCCTTGCCGTCTCGAAGTTCCTAGCCGAGGCACGGCCGTCGGAACGAAAGGTGATCCTCGGTTGGGTCATCAATACGAGATCCCTCGTGATCTCTCTTCCCGCCGACAAGCACCGCGCTTGGGTGGACGACCTCCGCAAAATGAGACGGTCGCCGGGATGTCGGGCCAGCTCGAAGATGCTGGAGTCCACAGTCGGACGATTGAACCATGCTGCCTACGTGATTCCCAACGCGCGACACTTCCTAGGACGACTCTATCGGGCCAGCGAGCGAGCCAAGGCTGTCGGCTCGGTGAAGTTGTCTGATGCTCAGGTAGACGATATCATCTTGTGGGAAAAGTTCCTCAACGACGCTGTTACGGGCATCTCACTGAACAGGGTTGTGTGTCGATGGCCGACTCGTGTTGTTCGGGTCGACGCCTGCCCTCAGGGCATGGGCGGATACTGCATGCAAAGCGGATTCGCGTGGAGGTTGAAGCTTGAACCTGACCTGATTGGGAGGGGATCGCTAAATTCGCTTGAGTTCCTCGCGGCCTTGGTCGGTGTCATGGTGGAACATCAGTTCGGCGATCCTTGGCGAGCTGACGACGTCCTACTATGCCAGGGTGACAGTTCATCAGCGACCGGGTGGATAGCTCATTCGAGCTTCGGAGACGAGTGCCCCCTCCACTTGGTGATTGCTCGTATGCTGGCCTCCTACCTCATGGAGCATGAAATGCCTCATTATGCTCAGTGGTTCCCCGGGAAAGAGAACTCGATTGCGGACGTGCTCTCCCGCGATTTCCACCTCACCGACTCCGCCTTGACGTCAAAGTTGTTCGAGCTTTTCTCACCCCAACTTACTTCCTCCTTCCAGATCATAACTTTGCCAGAAGCAATCACTACCTGCGTTGGAAATCTGCTGTAATTGCTGCCCAAACGCAGCAATTACCGACGGAACCCGCTCCCAGCGCAGTCGGAGCTGGGAACGGTACTTGGGCTTCCTCGACGCTATCGGCCACCGTCACGACCCGTACCTCGACAGCCTCGACCGAGCGGAACAGATCGACTTGTTCTCCTGCTTCGCCGCTGCCATCCGGGAAGGGTTGTCAGTTGCCAAGGACGCCGGACGCGCTGCTGGATCTTGCCATGGACGGCAGGCAAGCACAGTTCGTGCCACCCTCGACGGTGTGGCACAGGCCTTTCGGGCTTACAAACTTAGCAGCCCGGTGCACGAATCAAGAGGCCGACTCGAACCCATTCTGGCCGCCCAGTTGAAGGGCTATGATAACGACGATCCCGAGACTGCTCAGCAACAAGCGGTACCGGCAGCCGTGATATCAATTGCGTCGCGGATGAAGAGCACGAATCTGGGGGAGGCGGTTGGACAGCTCCTAGTTACCGCGTTCTTCTTCGCGATGCGGTCGTGTGAGTACTCAACAGTGCAGGGAAACAGAAGAACTGTTCCGATTCACTTGGGGGACGTCGAGTTCAGAAGATCCGGCCGAATCTTGAGAAGTTGGGACGCGGCGGCGTTGTGGGTCGCGGACACTGTCTCGGTGGTGTACCGGACGCAAAAGAACGGCGACCGTGGAACCATCGTGACTCAGCACAGGACGGTGACAAACAAGGCAACAGATCCCCTCTGCCCGGTCAGAGCCCTTGCACAACTAGTAGCGCGCATCGCGAGCTACGAAGTTGGGGAGACGAACAAGTGGGAAAACATAACAGACCGTCCCATCAACATAGTGCGAGGAGAACGAACGCCTGTCTTTACGGAAATCACATCGACGCAGGTACTGCATCACCTGCGGGCAGCAGCAATCCAGTACGGTGACAACAGATTAGGATTCCCTCTAAAGAAGCTGGGAACCCATTCGATCAGATCGGGAGCAGCAACGGCTCTATACCCTAAACGCGAAATTCGACAGTATCTCGTACACGGTACTGTAGATGTTTGTGTACAGTACCATGGTTTAATGCATATAGGCATACTTTAATGCGTATTGGGTATTTATTCAGCAGCAACAGCGATGTTCATAGCAGGAGTTCCGGTGGAAACGATAAAAATGATTGGACAATGGAGAGGGAATGCGTTCCTGAGATACATCAGGACTCAGGTACAACGAGTCACCAAGGGAGTTGCGACAGAGATGACGACAAGCCCGGACATTGTTACGATTGGACAAGCAGAGACAGGGCGGGAGCAGAGGAAAGTGGCTCGCAGACGGTACAGAACATCTGGGAGAAAGGGACGAAAGTGAGGGACTAACTAGGGCACGATCCCGAAACCAACACTGGACTAGACTATAGACTACTGACAAGGAAGGGAGGTAACGTACATGACTCGAAGCTAGCTTCGTGGGATGTGCGAGAACGCAGGCCGACTGGACTGACAAACGGACAACTCGCGAGAAGCAGGAAATTCGCACCAAGTACATTGTACATTGGAACGAATTCGACAAAGACGACGGTCGCGAACCGACGAACCTAGATAGTTGTTAAACACCCACCCACTACCCTACTCGCTGACGGTACAGAACATCTGGGAGAAAGGGACGAAAGTGAGGGACTAACTAGGGCACGATCCCGAAGCCAACACCGGACTAGACTATAGACTACTCGGAGTACTGACAAGGAAGGAGCCCGGAGGTAACGTACATGACTCGAAGCTAGCTTCGATGAATAAATATGTATGTGTTTTATGGCATAGAGTGTTAAGAATTCCGGGTTCCAATTTCCGATCTGATTATCGGATTCAAATACCGTAGTATTAATGTTCAGTACTATTTCGTCCAGTACTAAATCTTAGTTGTTATAATTGTGAGCTGACTGATTTGTTGCTCCATAAACATCAATTCAAAGGTAAGTTCTCATTTGTAGCCTTCAATCATGTAATCCTTGTGAGTCTGGTAATAATTCAATCCCATCCACCACATACTTAATCCCACCATTTTCCAGGAACAACCATTCAATCCCACTGGTTGACACTTCAACAAAAGAATCTTTAATCTTCTTTTTCATTGTTGACCTCATTCTTCAATGTCCTGTAAGCTTGGTTGCAGCTGCAGTCCAATCCACACCATTGCCATGCTGCAATTCATGATCAACAGAACAACCAGCAGAGATACTGGTACTGTCGCGCGTGGTGTACTGTCCATTAAATACAGTAGTACTCGACACCGCGTCAGTAGCACAGTAGATCTTGACAATAGAGTACTTGTAGTACATACTCATACATACGCCTCCTCAAGTCTTGGAATTTCTCTCTGCCTATACACAGTAGAATATCCGTACATAAACGTGAGATTCGTACCAGTCGTGTGGTTGCCAATCACAGTAGAGCAAACAGTCATGTAGGTGTACCCTCTACGCAAAATCCGTATCAGTCGTGAATTTTTGCCAATCACAGTACACAGTGAAGTATACATACATGTAGGTTTGCCAACAACGTACCATCCATACCAGTCTTGGTTCTGTAGGTCTGAAGTGTTGGACGGTTAGTCGGTAGGGGCCAAGGGCTACAGGGCTACAGTACAAAGATAATTGTTCATAGCTCAAGCTCGAGCATTTCCTGTTTTAATAGCCCATCGGTGACCATTATGTTCTGCAATACACATAAATGTTAAAATGTAAGAGTGTCAAAGATAACATGTAGCATACGTCATGTTTTCATTTCTTTGTATCGCCAAAAACAGGGTTTGAAAGCACTGCGGGACGTCGACTGAACAGTACAAATCACCTGAGAATGTTGAACTTGGAGTTCTCCGCTACTATAAGTACGTGTATGTACATAATGCCAGTGGAGAATTGAGTATGTCGAATCATCGCACTCCGGTCATTTTGGGTTTCTCTCCATGTACACCTCGGTCTAATTGTACGAATATGACAGAACCGGTTCCACTTTCACTTTTTACACTCCCGTAGATAGTCCAGTAGGAGTATGATACCTTGCATCGAACGGTACACTGTAGTCCTTACACTATGGTACTGTGTAGCGTGACAGTAATGCTACCGAGTTCACTTCCAACAGATATATGTATTTCATTCATCTACTGTACGAGTACCTGGTACTACGAATATGTAGAACAAAGCAAGGGCGCGTTCGGAAAATGCGAGGCGTTTTGCGAGGCATTT